>CM076578.1:168652364-168874630 GCA_034641835.2 Pinus albicaulis | reverse complement strand
ACCAAAAACGCAATTGGAAAAAGGGCCAAAATATAAAGGGTCAAATTTTGAAGTTTGGAATTAGAAGAAACGCTTTCTGGGTTTTTCTGGGTTTTTGGCAAGGATCACCTTCCCAAATTCCTGGAATTTTCTGAGTAGTTTTCGGTGGGTAAATCGGAGGTCGAAGTTAAGCAGCAGTATGCTTTTGCAACAGCCGTGCAGTTTCTGAGGAGCCTGTAGGCACCTAGCAGAAAATGCCAATGGCAGGTGGTGATGATGAGAGGAGATTTAGAAAGGCATTCCAATACATACAGGAAGTGTCACAGAGACTCACTGCGCTGGAGGTTAGGCAGCGGGAAACCCCAAGGGGATTTCGGATTGGTGAGGGATCAGGCACATCCCACCATTTGCGGGAGCATGATGCCACTCAGCATATGGCATCACATACACCCACACGCCCTACCATGCCTACCTTCTTGCCAGAGGACGCAGGGACAGCAGCACAGCGAGAGATGGATCCGGCTCGGATGGCTGACATTTTTGCAGAGTACCAGGCTTTCGGACCAGCGTTCATGGAGGCTCTCTCGTTCAGAAAATATGTCTAGATCCAGTATGGCATTAGACTCCGTGATCATCACCGGGGGCATCGGCATCATCATGGTGGAGACTACCACCGCACAGCTAGTAGAGATTATGTTCAGCTCCAGCGTGATAGTAGACCTCACAACTTTCACAGAGGGAACAAGCACTCACATGATAGGGGCTTACAGCGCACAGTGGACAAATTCCATCTACCGACATTTGACGGGTCATCCAGGCGCTCAGAAAAAGCTTGGGTGGACAAGTTGGATACCTCTTTCCAGCTTGACCGAGTATCGGAGAGGGAAACCATTAAAATGGTTACCTCGCACTTGGAGGATGAGGGCACACAGGATTGCAGGGAGTCTGAGGTTACACCTAGTGTGACACAGGATTCACCCTCATTGGAGACCCCCTTGGCCATGTCGATCGATGTGGTAGTGGAGAAGGTAGAGCCTACCTCAGTAGAGCGATCCATTGAGGTGATGACCGGAGTCGTGTCCGAGTCTTCGGGTGGTAGCAGCACACAGATGGGTGAGGTATCAGGAGATATATCCACTATCGATGAGGCACTAGGAGATACAGAGGTATTGGATGATGGTCGCAGACAGCGGTATCATCGGCTTCGGACGGACCTTCGAGTTTTGAGGGAGAAGGCCACGTCAGTACGGGAGACCATTTTGTTGCAGGACCAGGAGCTGGAGGGTATGAGAGTGACTTGTGCCAAGTCGGCGGCCAAGTTGGTCCGCATTGGGGAACAGCTGGATTCCCTGATGGTACAACCAGAGGGCACGTGGGAGCGTCAAATCATTCCCCTTCAGGTATGCATGGATGGGACTAGCAGTGTTGTTGGGTCATCTCTTCCCGTTGGAGAGAGAGAGGCAGAGCCACCTAGTCAGATCTCGTATGTTGACTTGGATAGCGGTATGAGACGATCAGAGTTGCACAGGGTACAACATCCATATGTTGAGGTTGGATGGAGAGAGATTTTGAGTTGGTACTCGGTGGAGCGGGCTATGGAAATAGTGGTGGACCCAGGTGCAGTTCAGCAGGAGTTCCTAGGTGTTGAGCATACAGGGACCCCAGATTGGCATTGGGATCCAGGTGGGATCACCTATCATTTCCCAGGCAGGTCGGCTGACTATGCCTTGGAGAGTACAGTTGGCCTAGTAGCAGAGCATGTGCAGTATGGGTCAGCTCCAGTGGCCAACCAGTTTATGGGTAGACTCCCTAGGTTGTCTTGGCATGACATTCATACACGGGATCACGGGGTGGTCAGCACACCTTGGCAGGAGCTTGTCGGAGGAGGTGGCATTGGCAGGCCACCGGATGGCACCTTGTATGGGGCCAAGGATTCTTCACCTTTGTGTGGGGCACAGAGGACGCAGCGGAGCCGAGCAGTGGTGGTAACACTACTGACACACAGGGAGATTCACTTCTCGGACCCCTTGAGGAGTATTTGGAGTGATGATCCTTTCGTCGGTAGGTATAGCGATGCGACGGTGGAGACGATGTTACCGATTGGTGGTAGTCGGACCTGTAGAGGCACAGCTCTAGGACATCACATCCAGGGGTGTGCGGGAGCCTCTAGCATTGAGCGGTGGATTGCCGGTGGACATGGAGTAGCATGGTGGTGTACCATAGTGTATGGGACTGCATTGCGGAGTAGGAGTATCCTACATCACATTGAGAGCATGCGGAGAGTGACCGATGCCTGGACACAGTCAGGGCACGAGGCGGTACAGGGTGCTACAGCAGTAGCACATGGTATCCAGCAGCATAACGAGGTATGCCTCAGTGTGCAGTGGCATGTTGAGGAGTGTATGGATGATCAGTGGTATGCGAGGGCATACGGCGCTACACGGCAGGGTCTTAGAGCATTGCTTCCAGAGAGACTCATGGACAGGGACACTGGGCTTACCTTTGGGGGTATTTCACCCAGGATCGATGGAGAGACAGAGGAGCGATACTTGGCAGTATCTGTGGGGACTCACACACCTGACTCGCTTCGACATCACTCACAGGTACAGTCGATTCTGCTTTTGACCTTTGGCACCTTGGGCATGAGCAGCAGGGTACGCGAGGCTCACCCAAGATATTTGGATGACACTCAGTACACTAGGCGAGAGACTTCTCAGCAGTGGCACTGGGTTGGTGTGCTAGTTGACAGCCACAGGTTGGGGGATGAGATGATCCTTTGCAGAAGTGGTGCATCAGTCATCACTGAGCCTACGCTTGGGGAGCAGGTCATGAGGGAGACATGCATCATTTTCCCCTCAGGGCATGTCGAGATCATGCATGAGCAGAGGATACGGGGTACAGCAGAGGTAGTATCCCAGTATGTGTCTGGGCTCCAGACACTGTATCGACACGTTGTCGAGAGGGTGGATGGCATGTTCGATGCGGATGAGATGGCGGAGGTAGAACAGGAGGGCATTCCTTCTGTATGCCAGGGTGAGGACTCCTTTTCACATGAGTCCATAGGATCAGTTGAGGTCGCTTCTGGGGAGCGAGGGCAGTCATGCATGGATGGTGACAGTAGACCGGAGCTCTATACTAGTGTCCAGGGTGAGCAGTCATGGGACTCTGCGAGAGATACTCTGGGTGAAGAGTCACTTGTGACACTTCAGCTAGAGCAGCAGGTGATGGAGCCTGAGTCGACAGAGGAGGACACTACTCCCATCAGGCATGATATTCCTTTGAGAGAGAGCCAGATGGGCACTCACATCGAGTCTATGGTGGATATGCAGCTAACCGCGGGGTCAGCCATTGAGGAGGAGCAGTCAGCTGCATTGACATCGAGTACGGTGACAGCTGTTACAGATCCATATCCTCTGGAGGTGTTGGAGGTTGATGGGATTGTTATGCAGGGGGCTAGTAGACAGCAGGAGTTGTTGGATATGTTGGAGCATCCATCTTTGGGTCGACACTGGGATGAGGCACAAATAGATGTACTCGCAGTTAGCAGAGCTGCAGCGTTTTTAGTGGGTAGCACTCTCCAGGAGTACATCGATGGAGCTAGCAGCATACCTTGCCCACTTTTGCCTATTATAGAGAGAGGGGCTTCCTTCTACAGGAAGCTTCCATTGACAGACAGGGTAGAGCAGTGGGAGTTGATTACAGGCTGGCGGCAACCTTCCAGGCATGTTCCACATGCAGTTGTTGTTGCTACATCAGATGCTTCCTCCAGGATGGACTGGCGGGAGATCATGAGTTGGTACCCTCTTGATGGTACGGTACTCTTCGTAGGGGGCGCAGCGGAGCAGGGGCCCTTAGACATAGTAGATGTTACAGGTCCCAGTTGGCAGGAGGGCACCGATTCTCAGTACTTCAGGACTCCTTCCCAATGTCAGGAGAGCAGGATCAGCATGGGATTGAGTCAGGACGTGGATTGGAGAGAGGTGATGAGTTGGTATGCAGTTGGAGAGGCAGCATATGCAGTTACAGGTACATCACAGCAGGAGCCCGGGAGCATTGATGCTTACTGGTGGTCTTCACCTCTTAGAGCATTAGTCGTAGCCAGAGGCAGTGCACAGTCCGAGTCGTGGGACTTGGGCGATTATTGGCCACGGTGGCGATGGGATCCGGGAGGATTATTGGTTGGATGGTACTGTGAGAGGTCACTTTGGGATCCTGGCATTGAGATATCTTTTCGTATCAGAGTGATGCAGGAGACAGAGAGGTTTCAGTGGGACCCAGGCATATTTTACAGTATCGGTGGGGAGCATCAGCTAGAGAGTAGGCTTGTTCAAGCGTTGCTTGAGGACAAGCAATTTTTGCCGGATGAGGATGCCACTTGGGAGAGCGAGCAGATTTTACAGCATCCATCACTTCAGTTGCTTGAGGACAAGCAACGTTTTGCCGAGGGAGACTGTAATATTCCTAATTAGCACCGCTAATTGGAATATTTGATTTTTGTATAGTTTTGCCGACTATAGTTAATTAATAAATAAAAGTGAGAAAAAGGGTCTAACTCACTTAAATAAAATAAAGTGTTTCCCTAGTAGAGGCAACGTTGTAACTTAAAGGGGAAAGCCTTGGGGGTCCACACACACATGAGAGAGGCCTCATGTAAACTCCTAAGGTAACTGCGAGGTCAAGGAGGAACCCAAGGACGCAGTTAGGGTTTTGAGGGAGCTAGCACTATAAAAGGTGGGGTTTCACTCCATTTGGCATTATTGATATGTTATTGATATTGAGAGCTAGACTTCTGTCTACTTCAGCACGCCGGTTGTTTAGTCGGTCTGCAGCACTGTTTAGTGCGAACTGAGTGTCTCCGGTCGGAGATCTTGCCCTTAACTCCGAGGGATACTTGGTTGCTCGGCTGGGGTTTTCTCGCCGATTCCGATTGGTGGTTTCGATGGTTTCGTGAGCATTTGCAAAGACGCCCTTTTAGTATTTACGCCGATCTAGGAGAAGAACCTTTCGATTTCGATTGAGAGAAAAACAGTCTTTGTTGAGCATCATTGTTGTGTGGTGATTTGGCCGTGGTTTCAGCGTTTTTCAGCCTTGAGGAGGTTGCCATTTCAACCGGAGGTTTTGCGGGAGGATTCAGGCCCTTTTCTCAGCGTGTTTCTTGAGCTTCTGCGTTGTTCCTGGAGGCACAGCGTTTTTGTAGGAGGAGGGGTTCTGGGGGTGATTTTCGGAGGTGGTTGTTATATGGTTTTACGGGTTTTGTGCGGAGCAGCGAGTATAGGTGATGCAGCAGATTTTTTAGCTCATTCGGCAAGAGTTAGCCCCTAGCTTCGATTCATTCCGAGCGACGTGAGTTTACGGCGAGTTTCTTCCATTTTGAGGATGTGGTTTCTGTGCGCGGCCATTTCCTATTTTTCTGAGAGGATTCCTCACTTGCCTTGAGCAAGGATAGGTGCATTTATTCTGATTATCCATTGTATCTCATTATATTCTCAGATTAATAAAATGGCTTAGCATTTCCGGCATTTTTATGTCTATTTGTTCCATATTCTAGTTCCGGCATTTTGTTATATATAGCTTCTTGTTGTTTTGCTGTGTATTACTGTTTATTTCCCGTTGGGGATATTACATCTCCAAAGAAGATGCTCCAGCTCATGCCAAGTACATGAAGGAAGAAATCAGAGCCCATAGGATTCTCTCATTCCCTATGTATCAAAACTAAAATTTGCAAAAGAAATCTGTAAGTATTGCAGGAGAAGCAATATCTCTGAGACAAGAAATATACAAAATGAATTTTTCAAGAGAAGAAGGAATCACTTCATACTTTATGAGGATTTTTGAAATAAGAGACCAATTACAGGAACTGTGAGAATTAATTTCTGATACTGAGATGACTACAGTGGTGTTGAATGCTCTACTGGAAGAATGGGGAAACTTCACTTCAAGTTTATACGGGAAGAAAGAAGCAACACCATTCCATGATTTATGGTATATATGTAAAATAGAGGAAACAAGATTGAAAGCCAAAACTGATATAAGATCAAGTGAAGGGACTCAAGCCTTTGCAGCCATATGTAGGAAGAAAGGAAGATTCAGAAAATTTGGTTCTCGGAATAAAAGAAGAAATATGGACAAAATAAGATGAATTGATGTAATGACCTTGAGCATTATAAAATATATTTCCCTAAATATGGAAAGGACAAGAGGAAAAAGGAAGAATCCCATGTCACAGATGAAAGGGTAGAACCTAATGTTAAGTAATCTAAGAAAGAAGAAGGGAAAGATCTCTATTATGATTGATATCATCTTCTTATTTAAGTGATTTATGTTGGTTGTAAAATAGTATGATAGGAAGCAATGTATATTAATAGAATCATGATAAAAGCATGGTAGGAGCTCTTGGTGAAAGAACTCCTGGAAAACCTTGCTAATAACAATACTGATGGAAGGCAGTCATCAATATCAAGGGTCATCATGGAAACTGGTGTTGACATTTTCTAATGGAATTTTCTATGGATTCACTGATTATAAAGAAAGAAAGGTTTCATCAAGAATTCTATGCTACAAAATTCTGGGATGTGATGACATATTGATGAAGCAGGTCAAGGGAATGAAGTTATTCATTCTAGTAAAATTTCTACAGGATGGCTCAAAGGAAAAATGTATGAGGTATATATATTTATATGCTGACACTGGATGTTGTGAAGTCATTTCATATGGTTGTAGGTAATGGACTTCTATATTTAGAGGTATGATCTATGAGGATATCTCACGGTGCACTGACAGATGAAATCAACATAATATATCCTCTATGGAATATGAGGTGCTTGTATATGAACAAGGAACTAGAAATTGGAAGTTATTGGGAATGAAAAAGTGCAGGAAGGAATAGATCATGAAGAGAAACCATGTCAATAGGAAGTTATCATCTGGAAGCCAAGAATATGTGACTAGATATCTGCTGGGAGGATATGTAGACTCTGATAGAAGTCTGATAAAGAAGAATACGCTTGACAAAACATATCATTAGGAGATGTGTCAATCTAAATAGAGGATGTCGATGCCTACAGGAAGATGTCATGGTGAAATATCATCACTGAGGAAACTTTTGATTTGAAAGTTAAAATGTATATGTTTATCTGGATGAATTTATGGAGGGATGCTAATAATTTAAAGGATGTAAGATCCTTGGAGATGGTTTGGAGGAAAGTAGCATGGCATAAAGGTGGACCAGATGAGAAATACTGATGAATCAATTTCTGGTAGATGACATGACTCATGAATAAAAGTGATGAATGATATGTGCCATATGAAGCTAAATTTGAAGATTGCTCAATATCGAAATTCATGACATTGAAGGCAGAAATTCTTCACGAGCAGCTGGGTGTCTCACCATTGTTGTTTTTGGGTCCTTGGTTAAGAGGAAGCATGGTGGTAAGTTTATTACTTGGAAGAAACTTGGAAATTCCTAAGAATGAGCTTAGTTACATTCCTTGTATAGGAATTAGTACATTCCCTTGTGGAATAGGTCCTCCCTGGCTGAGAGGTAGAGATAGACACATCATTCTGGCCTTCAACTAGGAAGACAAAATGGAGGATTAGGTAATCATCTAGAATTCGATACTCTTTGAGAATGAGATAGGTCATTCAAGATAAGAGTAGTCGTGGACCGATATTATTTGAGGGCTAGCTACCCAATAGAAGAATAGTCCAAGAAGGTCATAATTTGGGAACACCTGGGTAGAGTATGCACCTTCGAGAGACAATGAATATGGTGTCTATAAGTCATGTGTCTCACCAGCATTGTAACCCATTTTTTCATTGAGAAATGGGACTGTTAGTCAAGGCCTTGCACTAGGACAATGCTGATTGATATGATGCTATACAGATGCAATTACCAATCCGATTCTTGTTATAAGATTCTTTAGTTTGAAAGTGACCATGTACCTGTATGAATGCCTCCCTATTTAAGAGGGAGTGTTGAAAAGTGTAACTAGGATCCGTCTTGATATTGATTATGTAATTATGTATTTATGTAAAGAAGAAGACAAAGATAATAAAATGTATTTTGTTTTACTTTATTAATGGGTTTCATGAGAAATATTTTTATTATAGGTCAATATACTTCTTATAGATGTCTATTAGCATTTTTCTTCTCATTACAAGTATCATTAAGTGTCATGTATATGAAGTGTCTAGTCTAGAAATTATGCTCCAAGACCTTGTCATGATATCATGAAGAAATGACTCCTAAATGAGGCTCAAAGCTACACTCTGAACGCTGGAATACAAGTCCTCCATGTCGGCCTATGGACAGAAGTTAAAATGGGTCTACATGCTGGATGAATGGTCAGCCTAAAACAGAGGACATGCCACTATATATACTCAGACCTGTGGTTCATTTGAGACACAGAAATATGCGGATTTATCTAAGGTTTTTACAGAGTTTAAGGTGCGGATTTGGGAACAGGAATTCGGATAAGTCTAAAGAGAATCTGTGCATATACATATTATCCTCTCTCTCATAAACAATTATAAATCCAAAGTTAATTAAATACACGTTAGCCTCTCTCTCTACATGTGGTATCAGAGCTTGGCAAATATTTTGGGTGTATGTGAAAGAGCATTTGGAGAGAATGGATTGATTTGAGCATTGATAGATTTGAGCGCCATTACAAAAACAAATCAAACATATGGGGAGGATCTGCATAGCGCAGGTGGGAACCCTTAGTATGCAATGGAAAACACGTAAACTTCTTTTGTGTTTTCTGTTTGCTGTAAACTTGCGTAGGGCTGAATTTAGCACAATGTATGTTGAATATATTATTGCCAATATGGCTTAGGTTGTCAAAAAATATATAGGACATATTTGATTCAATTGGAGTAATGTATGCTTACACATGTTTTCATTGTTAGAGTATTTGTGATGAGTTGTGTGCCTTTTGTGTGTCTTCATCCTCCCATGGTTCGATCTTGGAATATTCATACTCCGACAAGTCGAACTCGCAATCATCAATTCAACATGATTCAAATTTCCCACGAGATTATGAAAAGGTTTCACATAAATCTTCGGTCTTAGAATCTCAGGGCTTAAAGCCGTAAGTCAGCATATCTTCGATCTTTCTCATCGGTTGTTCTTTGGCTTGAGTTTTCATAGTAACTGTTAGTTTTGCATTCATGTACTTTATTGTTTTTTTTTCTTGCATAATTATTTGAAGAAGATTTGACAGCTTTAGCTTCAGTTCCCTCCCACTTCGAATCAATATAGTTGCTCTCATTCTTGCAATCATCTTTATTCTGCTGCATGTCCATCTTCTTGAGAGCCTCTTGAAGGACTTCATAGAAGTCAACGGTGTCAGGATCCCAGGGTTTCACGCAGTGCTAAAGTTGTCTGCAAGGCCTTCGATATTTCTTCCATCACCAAGTGAGCCTGAATTATTTCAATATTTCCTCCATCAGAAATTGAAGAAGTGTTATCAGTTAAAAGTGCAATGGCAGCCTCCATGGAGATTGGAATCACGATGAACGGAGTCCTCGAATTTCCTTTATTTCTGATTGACGAGTTGTAGATGTTGATAGGAGAATTCATTCTGCGTGTTAATATGCTTTGTTTATTCCCTTCTGCAACGTTGTATCTTTGCGTATGCACTTTGCGTGTTATAAAAGTGATTGATGGACTGCGCTCTGCGTGTAACATTGAAACACATAATTGTTTGGCTGGAACGCTGCTCGCACGACGTTCTGTATATGACTGCATGTTTTATGGATGCTTAGTTTGCTGATGGTTCACAAGTAATGTTAATTCTTGTTAATTTCCTACGGAAGTGATGACCGCTGGACTACCATTTGCTTGGATATCAGTTGACACTATACAAGGGAGGCCATTCTGTTTGTGTATTTCTGCCAATATTGCAAGTCAATTAGCAGCAGACATCGCCCAAAACTAAACTTGAAAAATTCAGAGCACACTCTGAAGCACGAATCTTGCATGTTGAACAAGATCCAATTTATGCAGCTTTTCCAGGAGAAAATTGCGTTAAAGAACCAGTTTTTCCAGGAGAAAACTGTGTTGAAGAACCAGATTTGCAAATTACGTGGAAGCTTGACATTCATTGTGCGTAAAATATTGTGCACCCAAAAATATGGTGGGTGTTTTATATCAATATCGTGCTGGGATTTTTCAGCGGCCATGCCATCTTCAATAGTACGAGGTTTGTTCAAACCATTATTAAGTGAAGAAAACAATACTTCCATCTATACACACTGATTTCATCTCTATGTACTTCATATGCATCTTTTTGTTTGAAAGAGTGGATTGCTGGTGGAACCAGAAGAATCCTTAAAGATTACGTCACAGATAGATGGAATAAATCCTCTGTTGTTTGAAGGAGCTTAGCTTAATGACCAGCGTGAGTACACTATTCTTTCAAAAGGCCGCCTCATTTGCATTATTTCACTTTGCCATAGTCTAACTAGCCAGAGGAATTGCCCTGAAAATCATGAAAATTCCGATAAGATTTTAAGAAAATCCGACAGGAATTTTTCTAAATCCATGTTATAACTATCAAAGTTTAATATTTTGGGTGTCCTACAGTTTTTTTATGGTGCTGAATCCATTTCCAATGTCAAAATTAGGATTCAAACACTGTTTCTGCAAGATTTTTAAAATTTTTTTGGCCCGGATTCCGGCCAATTTTGACTGTCCGGGAAATTCCTCCGGCTCGTTAGACGACTCCCTCATATTATATGTGAATGAAAATGTTTTGTGTAATTTTGGAGTGATAAGCATTTTTGTAAGTTTGAGAGTGATAAGTAGAAGGTAAGATTTTTGAAGTAAATTTTTTTACCTTTAGGTAGTTCAGTCAGTTTTGAAGACAAATTTTCTCTACGGAGTTCTCATAATTTGTGCTTGAGAAGCTTCAACGAAGATGTTGTAAAGAATAAATATTGATGTATCTTGATACTTAATAAAATCATATCTTTTTTGTGGTGACCATGTCCTAGATCTACCTGAAATTGAATAAGGGGATCTTAGGTACACCATGTGTAGTGAATGCGCGTGCATGATTTGTGTCCATTTTTTTGACACTCTCTTTGTAATATGGTACACAACCAATTAAAAAACTACATGCACATAAGCAAGCTTAAAGTCATCAAGCTTAAGTTATCCAGCTCATGTAATCAAGCTATAAAATCACAAACAATCACATGCAGTTATGAAACACATCATCAAGTTGATAAAGAGGTCTTCTACAACCATATTCCACATCCTACAATCAAAATAATCAAGTTAAATATTCCACATCAAGCATTCCAAGACAAGACGACATCAACAACATGTTTTGTATCGCTTTCATATAAACATTTTTGTAACTGAGTTGAACTATCAGGGTGCATTCTCAGTTGAGACTGACACCCCAATTTGAATTGATAAGATGGTCAAACTAATACAATTAAGTCAAGTAAGTATTAAACTGAGTCATATTATTTGAACTTGTCATTTTTATTTTGGGTGCATTGTCAACAGTGTTTGACACCCTTTGCCAATAAGCACAATCAAGTCAGTACAAATTTCACAACATCAAGCGAGCTAGCGTGAAGTTCATTGAAGCAACAATCAAAGCAAGTGAGTGAGTTCAAATATAACGCAAGTAAATGTAATATTCAAACAACAATCAAGCGAGTTGAAATCTACAGCAAGAGAGTGTGAGTTCTAGTGAGCGTGAAATAAGAAAAAAAAGTTTCACCAAGTAAGAGATCAAGAAAATTCCAAAGCAAGCGAGGTTGTCATTAAAATCAAGTGAACGAATTCAATACAACAAGTTCAAATCAAGTGAGCAAGTTCAAGACAAGCGAGCCTGAATTCAAGAGAGTGAGTTCACATGGAGAAACACATCCAACTGTTACAATTTCTTCACAATTTTATCCTATCAAGCGCCGAAGACATGGTGCAAATCAGCAAAGCAACTCTTGCTGATATTTCATGGAATATACAACAGAAAAATGAAATGATTGAGTACATTCAATTGGAGTCGCAACTACAAAGAAATGAGTTGCAAGAGCGGAGTGATGATTTTGAGTCTTTGAACCATACAGATAAAGATGATAAGCCATTCATCCAAATAACTTCAAGTGTCCAAATTTTTCAAGTTCAAATTTCTTCGAAACCAATCATCAAGCCATGGGAAGAAATACAAAGTAACATAATTTGACGAGGATTTGGATATGTCAAAGATGACAACAACTTACATATCTTGGATTATTCAAAGCTCATCCAATTCATCAGTGAAAGCTTTCTTGACCAAATCACATCAATAAATTCTGCGAAAGTTTGCAGACAAACCAACATGCACGCAAATCGAAGTTGCAATCAAACCGAAATGCTCACATTGTCAAAGAAAAAGTGATATGGAAGATCATGGTTATGATCTCCATCCTTGTCGCCATTGTGGTGAGCATAATCATTCATCAGAGAAATGCTGCAACCAAAACCAACTGGCCAGATTGAAGATTAATTGTGAATGGATTGATCGTTGGGAATGGTCATCAACAGTCAAAGATTGTCTAAGTTTTAAAACCGAATTCAATCACACCTATTGCAGCTGACAATCAAATGAATATGGTAATCTTGTTCAGTTGAATGGGGGAGTACACCAGTGCAACAGTCCTACACCTGAAGGGGGGGAGTTCAAAAATAATTTCCAAATGATTGTCTTTCCTTTTAGCTGACAAAAGGGGGAAATGTTAATGAAATTGACGGTGGTTGTTAGACTAAAAGTTTCGACAACATTAGCAAAAGAAGCCAATGGGCATCTTAAACAACCAGTGGGCATCTTTAGCAGCCATTAGGCATCTTTAGCAACCAGTGGGCGTTCAAACATCCAAGAAGCCAGTGGGCATCAACAATGAGCAGTTTCCAACAACTTCAAAAAAATCAACAGTGAGTTGTTTTTGACATCATCAACATCATCAGACAATGGGCTATAATCATCAACAAAATTTCCAGTGGGAATCTTCAAAATTGTGTCAGTGGACAAGAAAATTCGCCAGTGGGGGTCTTCAAAATTTTGTTAGTGGACAAAGGATGTTGATTGCAAACAAAGGATAGATGAATCATTTTTCAGTGTGGCATGTGATAAAGTTGTCAAGAAAAATTTAGAGATGAATCAGACATGCAGCTGACTCATGGTCTCTTTAGATTGTAGTTTTTTCGGCATCCAGCTTTGGCGGTTTTTCAGGCAATGTTTTTTAGGATCAACATTAGAACTTGGAAGATGGTTCCTCATTCTTATTTTGGATTTATCATTGAGGGGGGGCATGTTAGCCTCTCTCTCATAAATAATTATAAATCCAAAGTTAATTAAATTAATTAAATATTGAAAATTATGATTTTATGCCTAATTTTCTAGATTATGTTAGTTCCTCTTAAATAGGAGTTAGTTTAGGAATACCTAAATTGGCTCCTAGATTAGTGTGTGTTTGAGCTATTTTCTCAACCAATATCTCCAAGATAGATGCACTATCTTGAGACAAATTCCTCATCTATTTATTTGTATTATAACATTATTTGAATAGTGAAGAATATGTGAGGAACGCCATAAGGCTCTCAAGCCTTTTCTACTAATTCTATGTCTCTAGTTTTTTATGAGTTGATTGATTTCTTACAATACATCTGTAACATTTATGGGTAATGCATAGTAGAAACAACAAGGTATCACCTAAATATTTTGGATATTTCCGTGACACTACAACGTGGAAAAATCTGAAGTGAGTGCAGATCAAAGTGCTCCAATTAGGGTTGCGTCTAGGGCTGCATCTAAGTGAGGATTTTTGTTCTAAATAAATTTGCGTTCAAGTGCGGATGATAGTGTTGGAGAAGGGTATGATTCAAGTGTGGATTGAATTATTAAAGAAGGTTGCACTCAAGGAAATATCAAGGTGCCAAATAAGGTTTAAATGTATCAAAGTGTGAGACAAAAGGTACAACAAAGTGCATAGTGATTGTGCTAATGTTATGATTGTATCCAGCTGAGATAAGTAAACAGTAAATGCCCTAAGGAAGAATAATTTGTGTAGAGACTGAGCTCTCTGGTGTATAAAGGTGCAAGTCCATGAAGGACAGTGCAGAAGAACATAATGAATCAGTGACAAGGTCTTGCAAGCATAAGAAGGTTAAGGGTCTGTGTCATGATCATGGTACTTGTCAGTTGAAAATATATAAGAATAATTTCTTGTGGGTTTTCCTCTCCAAGAGGGAGAGGTTTTGTCGTGGCTCTAGGAGCCTAATTTTTGTGTCTATTGTATTTTGATAATTGATTTGATGAAAGACTAAATAATCTAAGAAGAGAAGACATAAGTAAATCAAGTAAGCTCACAAGTTATTATGAAGAAGAGAATTCATTTTAATCACCAACCCTCCAAATTCTCAACAAAGGAAACATACCCTTGTTTTCCATAGTTATCCAATGAAAAATGTTGTACATTCTAATTGTAAAATTGGTTGGAAGATGGTTGGAACATGATAGGATAAATGACGTCCTCCTAGGGTAAAAAATGTAGTATTTCCCACCATATTGATATAATGTTGTCTGTTACCACACAATCTAGCAGGGCCCTAAGGAAGGGAAAACCTAAGGGACAACTAATAGAGTAGGTGACAAAAATGTGAAAATGACCCACTATTTTTTTAGTAAAGTTCCCTTTCTATTTACAGAGTTTCACTGATGGGAGGAGTCTCAAGATTTCGCTATCAAAATCGGGGTTTTCCAAGTGTTACAAGTCAATTTGGGAATTTTTAGTCATCAGTATTTTTTACCTGTTGATGATGACTAGTTTTTAAAGCTAAGTTTTCTAGCAGCTGATCTCCAATTTTTTAAATTTGTCAGCTAGAAAACACCCCTACACATTTTTCCCTCCTACCTTTTCAATTAGCCTATGATG
The DNA here is from genome assembly GCA_034641835.2 of Pinus albicaulis. NCBI lineage: Eukaryota > Viridiplantae > Streptophyta > Pinopsida > Pinales > Pinaceae > Pinus > Pinus albicaulis. Next base: position 168,859,717 of record CM076578.1, on the reverse strand, counting down.
AGAAAAAACCTAATTGTCAAGCCCTATCTAGTCTCAGTCATACAAACTTTTCCATCAACTGTCATAAGCTAAAGTCATCTGCTGTCCTTCACCCTCCTCCCCAGCTCATCTATTAACCAACTGATTGATAAGAATGTCAAATACCCTACCTCTGGTCATATCTCATCTTGAGATCTGATCATACCAAAGAGAATACTCCAAATCAATCAAAATCTCCCCTAAGTTAGGTAGTGGTGCTTTAGGTAATCCTCCCTTGACAAACTATCCTAAGCCAAAAGAACATCTGTCTAATACCAACTAGTCATAGATGGCCCTCCTATTCTTCAAACTAAGCTTGATACACCCTTAGGCCGCGCCACTAAAAAGTCTTGATGTCTCAGCAGTGCATATTCCAAAAGCCAAACTGATATTAGGTGGATTTACAGAGTTTCAGTGTCTTTTTCAAAAGCAGAGATGTTCAGGTTTTCCAGAAGACATTGTCAAGAAAAACATGAGAAGACATCTGCTTCTCATTTTGTTTTGAGCTTGGGCTGAAAGTATTGGACAGAGAGGTAATTCAATGAACTTCTGTAAACACAGTAAAAAAGGTTAGTGACTAATGACCATCAAGTATTACTCTGCAGATACAAGTTAGGTTGCTTCTGGTTTCTAAAGATGCATAAGAGTATTTTAACAACGTGATACATATCTCAGATGATGCCTCTCATAGCATATTGTTAATTTTTCACCTTATTACTTACTATGATATACCAAGTAGAGATAGGCATTACAAGGGAAGATAACACAATTTGAGAAAGGGGTGAAATGTGACTGTGTAAAACCTCCTCCAAGCATGAGCAGATGGTTAGGTCATTTGTTATAAACCTCCTTCATTTAAAAGCAGATGGTTAGGTCATTTATTATAAACTTCCTTCATTTAAAAGCAGATGGTTTGGAAATATGATTAAGGCCTCCTTCATTTAAAAAGCAGAGATTCAAGAACAAAGGTGTAGCCTCATTCAAAAAGCACAAGGCTAAAAATGCTGCAAATGGCCTAAAAAAACTGGTTTACACCTTTTCTCCAATGGAGGAAACCACTGATACAACAATGATGTTTCGAGGGATGCTTACATAGTTTCACTGTTAAAAGACAAAATTGAAATGCAGTGGGAAACAATTGAATGATAATTAGTAGAAAATGGTGTTAAATAGAGGACAAGTAATGGTACTATGATGAGTTAAGAAGCTTTGTTTTTCATGTCTACAAAAGCCTCCTTCGAAGAGTAAACAAAGGCTAGAATGCCCAAGCTTACAAAAACCTCATCAAAATGACAAAGAAGATAGTCTGAGCCTTGCTTCTGAAAGAGACTTTTGAAAATGAACACACAGAGACAGTATGTGTGAAGAAAGGGTATGACAAATGTTTTAAATTTAAGACAATATTCAAAGAATCAAGCCATATCACTATCACAGACAAAGACCTCTTTATGTACATATGAACAAACCCTACTGCTGTATGTATTTGCATTAAGAGTTTCCAAAGGTTTTTCTCCTTGATCAACAGATATGAATCAAGCCATGGGTGAATGCAAATAAGGTTCTTCATCCACAGTCAAAGGAAAATATCAAAGGGTGCCTGACAGTTTTGATCAACTTCACAATGGGCATAATCATCATCAAACACCAAGCAAGTTGAAATTGTCAAAGTAAGTTTTAGAATTGTGAATCATCTCCTTCCAAGATATGGCAAAGGATGCATCAAAAATCTTGGATATGACTCTTCAGCAGTGCTCCTTTAAAGGTCAGAAATAGACAAGCAGTGACAGAGTTTCTTCCTTGATGAGAAACAGTGAAAAAAAAAAGATTTTGGCTTTTAAGAAGTTTCTTTACTTAAAAAAGGGGGGTCATGTCTTTGGTATCTTAAAAAGGGTTGGCCCCAGCATTTTGTTATAAACTTGTTCGAAAATAAGGCTTCATGGTGTTTTAAAAGTGATGAAATATCAAATACAGTGCTTAATGTTTTGTTATGACCGGAAATCCTTTTCAAAAGGCATCCAAACCATTACAAATAGATAGAAATGTTTTTAAGTTCATTTAAAGGTGGAGAGACCATTGAAACAACCACTTGTGCAAATTAAAAACACAACAAATGCTCCCCTAGCTGCTCACTTGAGAAACAAGGTTTTTCAGGAAAAAGTTTCAAGTTTTTTCAAAGCTCGGACCTGCGCGGCATGCCTGTGAGCACAAATACACAGGGTTTAAACTGTTGTGTGGCGTGCCTGTAGCACCCATTCACTCACCGCCCGAACATCGACCCGACACCCCTCATTGCGCATTGCCCTCCTGCAGTGAACGTGCCGCTCCTCTTTTAACGTCCAAAACGCCTTCAAAAACTCTTTGGAGCTACTCAATCAATCAACCAGGGTTCATAAGTGTTATTCAAGGTATTCTCCATTGCTTCTTGGTAGTTTTTGAAATATTAAAGTGGTATTGATACCGTTTTCTCCAAGGAACAAATAGTGTTAAAGAGGGTGGGGTTTTTGGTCGAAAATCAAAGGTTTTTGTTGACTGTGGGTGTCAAAAATCCACACAGTGATAGGCAAGGGTTTGTTTGATCAGTTTTAGAGAGTCCTAGTTGCCTTTAAAAACAATGATAGCCCACAGTTGCTACAGGGAGCAGATTTTGTTAAAAACTCAGAGGATAAAACAATGAATGAAAAAGGAGGATTGTTAGACCAATTTGAAAACTCTTCTGGTGTTATACACAGTTGCTGGACAGATAAGTAGAGTTGTAGAGGTCTCAAGTTGGCTGGAAGGTTTCCTAGCATTGTTAAAACAAGAACAAACCTTGTCTGCAAAATCAAAGGGGAAAGCAGTGTTTATAAGGTGAAAGCTTGGTCATTATAAAGTGTCTTCTCTGTATTGTGAAATAGTGAACTTTGTGCAGCCACTAGATTTCAAAAAACAGAGTGTGTTGAAAGACTTTTCAAGTCAGTTGAGGGTGTCTTTTTTACTTTGTAAAAGAACAATGGATAGCAAAAGAACATTGTTTGGGGGAAAGGTGTTTTTGTTTTTGTCAAAACACAAGAGTCCTTTCTTCACCAAGAAACCACAAACACATATGTTCAAGACCTTTGCCCAAGCACAGTGATAAATTGACTTTTTGTTTTTCATTTGACAAGCACTTGTTGATTGGCATAAAAGAGGATAAACCAATGACTTATAAGGAGGAAAAAGTGTGGTGTTGAGGGACTATTTCAGAAAAAAAAATTGAAGCAGCTTGTCTTGGTCAAACATCAAAGAGTTTCCAAAACAAAAATTCCTCCCAGGCAAGACAGTAGAAGTGGCCCTCACAGGATATTTGAACCTGTTTCAACTGAAGAGGTAAATGCTCATCCATCAGTCTTGTTTAACTTTCATGAAGTTGGATATCTAGAGTTTTGTCAAAGGGTGCAGGAGGTGAAAAGCTATCTCCCCTTGACACATCTTTGTGCTTTGAGATTTCAAGGGAAACACTTTCAACTGGCAGGCTTGGATTTCAAGTTTTCTCCTAGATCCATTTCCAAAGCCACCAAAATCCCTTAAGTTGGAGAGAAATGGTTTAAACAGAGCCACCTAGGCTCAGAACAATACAAAACCTTTTTGAAACCGGAGCATAGAGATACATGCCCATCCATATTTCCTTTCTCATATCTGTTGAATAGCTATGCTCCCCTCATGAAGATAATCATAAAATATTTCACATGTGAGGGAAGGTTCTCCTGGGTCTATGCTTACCATGTCCGGTTTCTCATGCATTTCGCAAGAGCCAAATTGTTAAATCTCCCCTTCTTCCTCCATATAAGTATTGAAAAGATGGCCTCCACTGTTGAAAAGAGACCTCCCTCTCAGCAGTCATCTTGCCTTTTCCATCATTCCCTCATCAAGATTGTCATTCTTCATCAACTTGAGAAGAAGGAAATCTCTTGGGACACTTTCATTGCACATCCAAATTTCACCACTGTCCCTTCATCCCATGCATCTCCTTCACCTTCCACTCAGCATATTTTTTGTTCTTCAAGTAAGCCCATTCCCAAGAACCTAAAATTTCCCATAATCAATGAAGAAGGGCAGCATAGTGAAGAAGAGTAGCATAGTGAAGAAGAGCAACATGATGAAGAAGGGCAGCAAGGTGAAGAAGAGCACAGTGAGGAAAAGCAGAAAAGTGAAGAAAAACACAGTGATGATATGCAGCACAGTGATGAAGAAAAGCACCATGAAAAGGAGCAAAACAATGAGGAGGGAAATGATGAGGAAATTGAACAGTTTGATGAGGATATTGGTAGCACTCACAACAGCAAAAAAGATGAAGATGAAGCCCAAAACATTGAAGAGACAAAGCCTCAAAGTCCTAAAGAAAGAAAGGACAAGAGTAAAGAGGGCAGCCCTCAAAAAGACATGCAAGAGGACAGTCAATGCATTCATGAAGAAACTCAAAACAGTGGCAAGGATGATGAGGGAAGTAACAAGGGCAAAGAGAAAATAGAGCATGTGCTAGCTTCCTCTCCTAGGCAAGGGGCCATGCTTTCTTCTCCAAAAGTGGCCAAGCCCCAGACATCAAGGAAAAGGGTGCCTCAAACTATAACTCCAAATGTTACTAGGGCCCTCCGAAGCAAGGGGAAATTTCTCAAGCAACCCATTGTCAAATTACCTAAGAGGAGGAAGACCAAGAAGGCCACCCAAAGCAAGGGAAAGGAGAAAGAAGAAAGAAACTATGAGAAGGAGAGGGACTTTGACATAATTCAGATCCAAAGTGATGATAGCGACAATGAGGCCTGAATCCTAGAGTCTCTCTTGATCAATAAAGAAGAAAAAATTGATGCTTTGAGGGCAGATCTAGAGAGGTCTAGAAAATTCATTCATATTTTGCAAACACAAAATAAACAGATGAGTGTCCACATGGCAGTATATGAGACACGAGCCATCAAATATAAAAAGGAGGCCTCCAAGGTGCAAGTTAAATTGGAAGAACTCATCGAGGAGTTCAATGATAGCGAAGATGAAGATCAGCCAAGAAGAAAAAGGCCAAGGACCATGGGACTCAGAAGAGCCTTAGAGAAACAAAAGGAGGAAGAAGCTTCCCTTTTCCAATCTCTTCCTCTCACTACTTTGTTCACCCAAGAGATAGAAAAAAATCAAGAAGCATGGCTTGAGAGGGTGAATGATCACTTGGAGAAAAAGTTGGAAAAGGCCAATAGAGATTTGGACCTTCAAAGGAGGATGAACGGGCACTATAAGAAGCTTAATCATTTTTCCTGACGGAAATTGAAGGCCACACAGGAAAAACTCAAGGAAGCTCAAAAGAGGCACCCGGCACCAAAAATGAAGAAAGACACCTCAAAGCTCCAAATTTTGGCCTCATATTCTCAGCATGTTTCTGAAAACCCTTGAGGGTCATGCTCGCCAAAATTGGGCGAAATTCAACAAGTTTTGGTTTTTTGTCATTTTTGAGCTTTTGGCTAAAAATCATGGGCATTGCCATTTCTGTTTGGTACATCCTCAAAGGATGAAAATGGTATAATTGGATGCCATAATTTTAGGGGCATCTACTCAGTGATTTTCAGATCAATTGAAGATGATTTTGTCCCCCAAAATGGCGAAAAACACTCACTTTTTCCACACTCTGCCCCGTTTATCAGCGAAGTCTATTTTTTGGGTTTTTACACATAGGTCAATTTTTTACAGACTTCTAGTGATCAATTTGGAAACAACTAAGCATTTTCAGAAAATAAACATTCAGAGCTTTCCAACGAGCCATCATGGGCCTCGTTTGGACATCGGGAAGGCCTCCAAAAGTTGCCGGAAAGACTGAAGACTTTATGTTGATATATTTTTCAAGTATTTTTGTGAAAAATGCACTTTTCTGAAGTGGCTTTTCCTAATGTGCGTTTAGCTATTTTTGGGCATGGTTAGTTATGAAAAGTCAATATATTTTCATTTTTTAGCATTTTTAGCATTTTTTATTAGATATTTTGTGCCTTGGAATTTGCAAAGCCTCAAGGACAAAATCAGATATTTTTGATGGGCCAATGAGATTGCAAGTTGCACTAGGAGGTTTTCCCTCATCTTGGCCTATATATTCCATGAGACTTCATTATAAATAAGGCTAAAATTGATGATATAGAGAAATATATGGTTATACAAGCTTGGAAGCAACACTTGTCTCATGCATTGGATAGTTTCTTGAATGTTTTTGGATGGTGAAGGAAGACTGTTGTTGGATTCCTTGACTTGGTAAAATGGTACAGTGTCCCTCTTTGTTATGCTTCTTATTTTTCATTCATATTCCATGTTATTGCTTGCTATAAGACAATACAGAATAGATTTGAGACATGCCCTTGGAGGCACCTCAAATTTCCTGTTTCTTTATAGCTTCTATGTTTTCTTCCTTCTTAGTCATATCAAAGAATCCTTGATTGCTCTTTGATAACTGAAGAAATTGTTTGCTTGTTTCATTTATGGTTTTATGCATGCTAAGTATGATTCACGATATGCCTTGCTTACTCATGGCTAGTCATAGCTCCACCTCTAAAACCTTTCTCTGATTGTTTGATTGTCATTTGTTGAACCAAGGAGGTCTTGTACTGATCTTTCCCTTTTCCTAAAACTATGCAATCTTGCTTCAAAGTGCCCAATAGCTTAAAATACTATGCTTAGGCATTTCCTCATAGTGATTTGAGTTGTTTGTTTTTCTTAATTGTATTTCCCCAAAGTCTGATAGCAATTTCTTAAAGTTAGAGAGTCATATATCTCTATGCATTGCTTGAATGTTTATTTCTATGCATTGATCAGCTTATAGTTACATTTCTCATGATTAATGGTTAGCCCTACCATGTTTATGTCATCTATTGAACTATTTATGTTTGAAATCCTTTGTTCCTCACAAATTTAGTGTCCATCCCACTCCATTTTACCCAAAGATCCATCTTACCTCGATCAAATCGGCCCTTCAACAACCTTGTATCACCATCTGAAAGCTTTCTGGACCTTTTCGACCCCATAGCCCAGTTTATCTGACAATATTTTTATCTATCTTAGTCTTTGATCAGTTCATCCCTCACAAACCTAAAAACAAAACCAAAAACCTACTTCATAACTAGCCTAAAATAAAAAACACAAGAAGCAAACACATAAATATCCCTTACACAAATAGAGAGAGCCCTCTTTGTGTCTAGGAAAGCCAGGTCCTTGGGCTCCAAATATTGGTTTGATGTTACCCTGTCACTTGGCTTGCCAATCAGCCATATCACGGGACACTAACATAATGGCAATCATGGTGGGACTCTGAGTTAGTGACAATCTACGTACACCTTAGGACTCTAGAAATCCCTTATCTTCAAGAATACCTGCCATTTAGCCACCTCATCACCACACTAACATAATGACGATCACAGTGGGACTCTGAGTGATAAACAAACTTAGATTCCCTAAAAATTTTAGTAGCCTTGAGAATACTATCTGATTGACTTATCCCACCGCTCACTAACATAATGGTGATCATGGTGGGACTCTGAGTGATAAACAAACTTAGTTTCCCTAAACTTTCCAGCAGCCTTAGGAATACTATCTGATTGACTTATCCCACCACTCAGTAACATAATGGCGATCACGGTGGGACTAACTGAGTACATAACAGTCTAGCAAACTCTTGTAGATTCATTAGTCTTTCAAAATTTAAACAAGCAAGCAGTCCATAGAATCATTTAGAGTAAACTCTTTTTGTTTTCACCACCCTAGCAAAGTGATGAATCAGGTTTAGAACACTCTAATAAACCATAGGCTACCATAGGCTGCACATAAAAACTCATAAAACCCCAAAACATCCCCAGATTGGCTTTTCTCTAGTTATTGGTGGTGGACCATAGCTACATCTCTACAAAAACAACCAAGTTCCACCTGGCGACTCCACTAGCCTCTAGTAGGCCTAAAAACTCCATAAAAACCAAAAATTCATAAACCATACCTTTCTGTTGACTCATCCTTTCCAAAAATTAAAACTCATGGTGCAAACTCTGTGATCAGTGACAAAATAAGTATAACTTAGCGATTCAGAAAAATTCACCTAAACATAGGAGATAAACAGAAATAAACTTGCAAATAGAACCATTAGCTTGTCCAGAAAGCCTAGCAAACTGTTGAAACCAAGTAATAACTCTTCCTTGCAAGTATTCACCTCAAAGTTTGCTAGAAAATATTTTCCCGAAAGCATCTTTGATAGTTTTGGTGGTGGACCATAGTTCTCAAAGAAATCTACCTAGCGACTCCACTAGCCCTCATTTTTTTTTTGACCATCCTTCACATTAAAAAAACCCCTAGAGAGGCCATCCATCCAAAACAACCACAAATTCCATCCTCTCTAAACTTTGAATTCGAAATCTGGCTTCACAAAGAATCTATACCAGATCTCATCCGGACCCAAATCCCCCTATCATAGTAGATGACCCAGAGAAGATTTTGTGGCAAGCTTCTGAAACTAGCAGCTTAGCTACCGATAGGTCCATTCGTAAAGCAAGATCAGTACCTGAACATCTCACATCCTTACAGGATTCCCCATTTGACTTAAAAGCAACAAAAACCATTTTTAGCAGCAAGTCACAAAGTAAGGTTAACTTTGATGATCTTGAGCCCCTAGATTTTCCACAGAGTCCTAGTAGAGAAGCCTCACCTACTACACCTCCCGACTTCCAACTTCTCCATCACTTTGGCTCCTACCACCCCAGATCTTCTCAAAATCAGGTCACTAGCCCAAGTACATCTGCCACACCCATCCAAACCACTACTGTTCAAATCACCTGAGCTCATCCTACAAGCCCTCATATTGTAAATCATCCATTAGCTCCCGCCATGGCATCTTGGTATGCACCCTTGGTGTTGCCACACCCTTTGGCTCCTTTACAAAATGACTATCAATACAAAATCCCGCACTTTACAGGAGTTGAGGCTACTACCGCTCAACAACATGTAGATAGAATTAGCGATGCCTTTGAATACATGGAAATAGAGGACGAGACCATAAGAATGAGGATGTTCACCCAAACCCTGGGTGAGGAACCCAAAAAATGGTTTAAGATATTAACTCCAAACAACATACACGATCTCCCAGAACTCTACCAAACCTTCATAAATAAGTGGGAAATCAGAAAGAACCCCATTCAAATCCTGTCGGAATATAACAATATAAAAAGGGAAAATGGGGAAAGTGTCCAGGAATACTGCACTAGGTTCAATAGTGTTTGTAACGCCCTCCCGCCTCACTTCAAACCTCCACTTGGCTCAGCCTTAACAAAGTTCCCCAAAGGTTTCGACCCAGACATGACTTATCAACTAAGAGACAAGGACCCCCCAAACTTAGAGGAAATGCAAAAAGTGGCCATAAGTGAAGACTTAGCAGAAAAAAGAGCTAGGACCAGATCATAAAGGAAAGTCACATACCGGGATGAGGTCACCCCTTCAGCCCCTTCCTTAGATCCTAGAATAGATGACTTGGTTAGATCCATGGAAAAAATGTGGGAAAAGATAAGTGAAAAAACACCTCTTAGGTACAACCAGCCAAACCCTCCAAACAGAAACCGGAACCAAAAATTTAGGAGAGAACAGCCTCAAAACAAGCCAAGGGAAAATGACCAACAAATTAGGCCACCCTTTAATGAAAATTATGTTGATGAGGATGAGAGGGATACAGAACCCATTGATGAAAGTCATTTGAACCTAATAGGTTCTGATAACGAGAGTGAGGTTTACCTCACAGAAGAAGAAATAAATTTCTTCTCTCTGAATCAAAATGAAAGCAACTATGAAGATCCCAAAGATCCTGCTATAGATTTTGAGAATGTCATAATAGAAGCTCACTAGCAGTATGATCTTAGAAGCAGAAAAAGCCAAGACAACTCCAAGAAAGGTAGCTTGGACACTATTAAAACCCCTGATACCATCCTTAAAAGAGTAGTGGATAGCAACAAAATCGTGGTCAAGAAAACTGACCAAAGCAAAGATAAAGCTATTCAGACAAACCTTGGCCCAGATTTTCCCAGTACCTCTTCCAAGATTCTCGAGATGGTTGTTTTGAACAAAATACCGAAACAAAGTCAGTAAACTCAGAACATAGAGAAAGTCATGGCTGAAAAAACTGAAGCAAACCTATCTAAACTACAAGCACCCTTCAGTTTTGAGGGAGAAATCGCCAAAATAAAGATTACCATGCTTCTCACTGAACTTATTGCCCAAATTTCTTATAAATCCCAAGTGTTAAAGGTCGTGAATATAGGAAATGATGCAAACACCCTAAATCTAGCTGATGACACTCCTGAAGTGTTGTTTGGTCCAAAAATAGAAGGGAAATTCCAAGAAGGAACCACTCTTCCCTTTTACATTAGTCTGAATATCCATGACCAAATCTTACACAATGCCATGCTAGACTCCGGGGCCTTGCATAATCTCATGCCGAAGGTTGTGATGGAAAGATTAGGCCTAGAAATCACAAAACCTTATAAAGATTTATATTCATTTGATTCAAGTAGAGTCAAGTGTCTAGGCTTAATCAAAGATCTTTGTTTTAGTTTGGCCCAAATACCTGCAAAACACCTGATCATGGACATAGTGGTAGAAAAAATTCCCCCCAAGTATGGAATGCTTTTATCCAGAACTTGGGGAGCTAAGCTTTAGGGAAATATTCAACTTGATATGTCCTACACCACTATTCCTGTGTTTAACCAAACTAGAATACTCTATCGGGAATCACACATGAAATATATGGTCAGCAGCCAAGAAAGGGCAAATAACATCCTGATGTACTCCTTGCATTATGATCTGAACTCTTTCATTTTACACACTGATGAAGACATTGAAGAAAATTTAGGAAGATTTGAAACAAAATTAGACCCACCACATCAGCTGCCCCAAGTTCTCTATGATGAACTAGACACTCAAAATTATCATGACCATGATCAATTATGTCTTGAGGAAAGAGAGTTTGTTCCTCTTGAAATAGAGATAGAGCAAGAAACACAAAACATTATGTACCATCAAGAAAATTGCTCAAACCATAGGCAAACATCAGCAGTAACATCAGGAGACTTTTTCAGAACAGAGGCATTAGAAGACTTGCATATCACAAACCTCTTTGGAAATCAGGGGTAGGGAAGCTTGATGTTCTTACCATACCTTAAGGATTTACCATCACATAACTCTACCCCTTCAAATGAAACCTTGAATGTAGCCATAACAGCTCAAAATCCAGGAAAAATGTCTAAAAAAAATCTTATGAAAGGATATGATGTCTGCAGTCCAAATATACCTGAGTTGTTTGAACTAGCTAGCATTCTGCCACTCCATCAAAGACTTAGAACTGCTAGAATTTGAAATATTGTTCAAAATAATACTTCATATAGAGAAAACAGTGAGAAGCACTATGCCACTGCCATCACTCCAAGAAACAACTTCGACAAAAGAAAATACAAAAATCTTGACCAAACAATAATAGTCAAAGATAAAACAGTTGGTCATAGGATTTGTTTTGATTTCAGACATACAAATACACACCCTTGTGACAGAAACTATATCCTTCCTGCCCAAGACCATGATACACCAATGATAAATGCTTTTAATCATGTGTCTTTGCAAAACGATGTTTCAGGATATAGAAAAATAATTCCTTTGGAAAGAAAATAGCTTAAAGAATTTTTCAAGTATGCTAGAAGTAGTTTCATCTTCAAACCCAGAATTGCAAAACCACCGGACATCAAAAACATGCTCCTAAAAGCCATGTTTCCAGTTCTGAATTTCTGCATTCTGACGTACCTTGATGATGTCATCATATACTTCAAAAATGACAAAGAATATCTGCATTATCTAAAAAAGATGTACAACAAAAGAAGAAGTGGGAATCAAAGGTATAAAGAGGTATAGCGGGAAGATATGGGGTTTTTCAGAGATTCATGCATGAATCCTTATGTCATGCTTGAAAGAGAAAAATTTCCAAATTTTTCTTTTCAAGAGCTGAGTAGACCAAGAGTGGTAGGAGATCCTTATGAAGATAAGATGCTTAAGTTTCACCATTTCCAGGATTTCTGAGTTAAAACATTTTCAATCATTGTATATACCATTGTTTGAAAAATAAATCAAAAAGCAAAAAATTCAAAAACAATAGAAAAATAGTTAAAGATGGCAGTTTGAAAAATAGAAAGGAAAGCCCCATGTTCCAACAAATAGTCATTCTGAAAGCGCGCAAGTCTAAATGCCGCTACCGGTGCTCAAAATGTCTTGTACAGTTATCTAGCCTAATCATAACTGAACATGTTTTAAAATTATTTGCTGATAAGTTAGTGAGAGGAAAGATAGTCAATATTGCGTAAGCTTGACTTGTCAAAGAAAATAGATTTACTGGTTCCACATGCTCAAAACATAACCAAAGAGGAAAGAAGGAATGAAAAACAAACTGTGTATCCTAGCCATGATTTTCTAGATTTCATTTTATGCAAAATAATATTTGTGTGCAGCTTGTCTTTCATGCCACAAGTCAATGACAAATCAGACTATCTAATCCTGATTTGGTCATTTTTCAATTTCATGTTTTAGATTAGAGAATAAAATCCTGTCAAACAGCTTAACCTTTACAGTCGATCCAGCATAGGTAGAGAAACAAAGGAGTCCATTAGCTTAATCTGAACTCCCAGCGGATATAAGTGTAGAATTATATAGTGTCATTTTTCAAAAATATTATGTCAAAAGGTTGCTAGTCCAAATGCACCCAAAAGAAGAAAAAATGTTAGGAAATATAGTGGGGTAGGTAGAAATGTCTTTGATGCTAATCATGCTGTCAATTTTCAGAAATAACATCAAGGAATAAAGACATTTGCGCCAATGGACAAAGGCACTGGTCTTGAAAGGACTGAGATCTGAAATTCTGGACACCTCCTGAAAAGTAACTGCCCTCCCCAAATGGAGCCACTGTTAGTCATCAATATTTTTTACCTGTTGATGATGACTAGTTTTTAAAGCCAAGTTTTCTAGCAGCTGATCTCCAATTTTTCAAATTTTTCAGCTAGAAAAAAACCCTACACATTTTTCCCTCCTACCTTTTCAATCAGCCTATGATGAGAAAAAACCTAATTGTCAAGCCCTATCTAGTCTTAGTCATACAAACTTTTCCATCAACTGTCATAAGCTAAAGTCATATGTTGTCCTTCACCCTCCTCCCCAGCTCATCTATTAACCAAATGATTAATAATAATGTCAGCTACCCTACCTCTGGTCATATCTCATCTTGAGATCTGATCATACCAAAGAGAATACTCCAAATCTGTCAAAATATCCCCTAAGTTAGGTAGTGGCGCTTTAGGTAATCCTCCCTTGACAAACTATCCTAAGCCAAAAGAACCTCTGTCTAATACCAACTAGTCATAGATGGCCCTCCTATTCTGCAAACTACGCTTGATACACCCTTAGGTCGCGCCACTAAAAAGTCTTGATGTCTCAGCAGTGCATATGCCAAAATCCAAACTGATATTAGGTGGATTTACAGTGTTTCAGTGTCTTTTTCAAAAGAAGAGATGTTCAGGTTTTCCAGAAGACATTGTCAAGCAAAACATGAGAAGACAACTACTTCTCATTTTGTTTTGAGCCTAGGATGAAAGTAATGGACAGAGAGGTAATTCAATGAACTTCTGCAAACACAGTAAAAAAGGTTAGTGACTAATGACTAGCAAGTATTACTATGCAGATACAAGTCAGGTTGCTTCTGGTTTCTAAAGATGCATAAGAGAATTTTAACAACAAGATACATATCTCAGAGAATGCCTCTCATAGCATATTGTAAAATTTTCACCTTATTACTTACTGTGATATACCAAGAAGAGATAGGCATTAAAAGGGAAGATAACACAATTTGAGAAAGGGGTGAAATGTGACTGTGTAAAACCTCCTCCAGGCATGAGCAGATGGTTGGGTGACTATGTAAAACCTCCTCCAAGCATGAGAAGATGGTTAGGTCATTTGTTATAAACATCCTTCATTTAAAAGCAGATGGTTTGGAAATATGATTAAGGCCTCCTTCATTTAATAAGCAGAGGGTCAGGAACAGAGGTGTAGCCTCATTCAAAAAGCACAAGGCTAACAATGCTGCAAATGGCCTATAAAAAATGGTTTACACCTTTTATCCAATGGAGGAAACCACTGATACAACAGTGATGTTTCGAGGGATTCTTACATAGTTTCACTGTTGAAAGACAAAATTGAAATGAAGTGGGAAACAATTGAATGATCATTAGTAGAAAATGGTGTTAAACAGAGGACAAGCAGTGGTACTATATGAGTTAAGAAGCTTTGTTTTTCATGTCTACAAAAGCCTCCTTTGAAGAGTAAACAAAGGCTAGAATGCCCAAGCTTACAAAAACCTCATCAAAATGACAAAGAAGATAGTCCGAGCCTTGCTTCTGAAAGAGACTTTTGCAAATGAACACATAGAGACAGTATGTGTGAAGAAAGGGTATGAAAAATGTTTTAAATTCAAGACAATATTCAAAGAATCAAGCCATATCACTATCACAGACAAAGACCTCTTTATGTACATATGAAAAAACCTTGCTGTTGTATGTATTTGAATTAAGAGTTTCCAAAGGTTTTTCTCCTTGATCAATAGATATGAATCAAGCCATGGGTGATGCAAATAAGTTTCTTCATCCATAGTCAAAGGAAAATATCAAAGGGCGCCTGACAGTTTTGATCAACTTCACAATGGGCATAATCATCATCAAACACCAAGCGAGTTGAAATTGTCAAAGTAAGTTTTAGAATTGTGAATCATCTCCTTCCAAGATATGGCAAAGGATGCATAAAAAATCTTGGATATGACTCTTAAGAAATGCTCCTTTAAAGGTCAGAAATAGACAAGCAGTGACAGAGTTTTTTCCTTGATGAGAAACAGTGAAAAAAAAATATTTTGGCTCTTAAGAAGTTTCTTTACTTAAAAAAGGGGGGTCATGTCTTTGGTATCTTAAAAAGGGTTGGCCCCAGCATTTTGTTATAAACTTGTTCGAAAAGAAGGCTTCATGGTGTTTTAAAAGTGATGAAATATCAAAGATAGTGCTTTATGTTTTATTATGACCGAAAAGCCCTTTCAAAAGCCATCCAAACCCTTACAAATAGATACAAATGTTTTTAAGTTCATTTAAAGGTGGAGAGACCATTGGAACAGTCCCTTGTGCAAATTCAAAACACAGAAAATGCTCCCCTAGCTGCTCACTTGAGAAACGAGGTTTTTAGGAAAAAGTTTCAAGTTTTTTCAAAGCTCGGACCTGCACAGCACGCTTTTAATTTTGCGTGGCACGCCTGTGAGCAAAAATACACAGGGTTTAAGCTGTTGCGCGACGCACCTGTAGCGCCCGTTCACTCACCGCCTAAACATCGACCTGACACCCCTCATTGCGCAACGCCCTCCTGCAGTGAACATGCCACTCCTCTTTTAACGTCCAAAATGCCTTCAAAAACTCTTTGGAGCTGCTCAATCAATCAACCAAGGTTCATAAGCATTATTCAAGGTATTCTCCTTTGCTTCTTGGTAGTTTTTGAAATCTTAAAGGGGTATTGATACCGTTTTCTCCAAGGAACAAATAGTGTTAAAGAGGGTGGGGTTTTTGGTCGAAAATCAAAGGTTTTTGTTGACTTTGGATGTCAAACATCCACACAGTGATAGGCAAGGGTTTGTTTGATCAATTTTAGAGAGTCCTAGCTGCCTTTAAAAACAATGATAGCCCACAATTGCTACAGGGAGCATACTTTGTTAAAAACTCAGAGGATAAAACAGTGAATGAAAAAGGAGGATTGTTAGACCAATTTGAAAACTCTTATGGTGTTATATACAGTTGCTGGATAGATAAGCAGAGTTTTAGAGGTCTCAATTTGGTTGGAAGGTGTCCTAGCATTGTTAAAACAAGAACAAACCCTGTCTACAAAATCAAAGGGGAAAGCAGTGTTTATAAGGTGAAAGCTTGGTCATTATAAAGTGTCCTCTCTATATTGTGAAATAGTGAACTTTGTGCAGCCACCAGAGTTCCAAAAACAGAGTGTGTTGAAAGAATTTTCAAGTCAGCCGAGGGTGTCTTGTTTACTTTTTAAAAGAATAGTGGATAGCAAAATAACATTTTTGGGGGGAAAGGTGTTTTTGTTTTTATCAAAACACAAGAGTCCTTTCTTCACCAAGAAACCACAAACACATATGTTCAAGACCTTTGCCCAAGCACAATGATAAATTGACTTTTTGTTTTTCATTTAATGACTTTTGTTAGTTATCAAAGACCTCTTGGTGAGCTTATAAAGGCTCATTCTGTGATGGGGGACTATTTCAGAAAAACATTTGACGACTTGTCTTGGTCAATATGAAAAGTATCCAAAACAAAAATACCTCCCGAAGGAAAGGCAATTAAGTGGCCCCTCTTAGAAGGTTTGAACCTGTTTCAACTGAAGAGGTAAATGCTCATCCATCAGTCCCGTTTAACTTTCATTAAGTTGGATGTCTAGAGTTTTTTCAAAGGGTTCAAAAGGTGAAAAGCTATCTCCCCTTGACACATCTTTGTGCTTTGAGATTGCAAGGGAAACATTTTCAGCTGGCAGGCTTGGATTTCAAGTTTTCTCCTAGATCTATTTCCAAAGCTACCAAAATCCCTTATGTCAGGGAAAAGTGGTTTAAACAGAGCTACCTAGACTCAGAATAGTACAAACCATTTTTTTGTGAAATCGGAGCATGAGATACATACCATCCTGTTCCTTTCTCATATCTGTTGACTAGCTATGCTCCCCTCATGAAGATAATCATGAAATATTTCACATGCGAGGGAAGGTTCTCCTGGGTCTATGCTTACCATGTCTGGTTGCTCATGCATTTCAAAAGAGCCAAATTGTTGAATGTCCCCTTCTTCCTCAATAGAAGTATTGAAAATATGGCCTCCACTGTTGAAAAGAGACCTCCCTCTCAGCAGTCAGCTTGCCTTTTCCATCATTCCCTCATCAAGATTGTCATTCTTCATCAACTTGAGAAGAAGAAAATCTCTTGGGACACTTTCATTGCACATCCATATTTCTCCATTGTCCCTTCATCCCATGCATCTCATTCACCTTCCACTCAGCATCTTTCACCTTCTTCAAGTAAGCCCATTCCCAAGAAGCTAAAATTTCCCATAATCAGTGAAGAAGGGCAGCATAGTGAAGAAGAGCAACATAGTGAAGAAGAGCAGCACGATGAAGAAGGGTAGCAAGGTGAAGAAGCGCACAGTGAGGAAAGGCAGCAAAGTGAAGAAAAACACAGTGATGATATGCAACACAATGATGAAGAAAAGCGCCATGAAAAGGAGCAAAACAGTGAAGAGGGAAATGATGAGGAAATTGAACAATTTGATGAGGATATTGGTAGCCCTCACAACAGCAAAAAAGATGAAGATGAAGCCCAAAACATTGAAGAGAAAGAGACTCAAAGTCCTAAAGAAAGCAAGGAAAAGAGTAAAGAGGGCAGCCCTCAAAAAGACATGCAAGAGGATATTCAAAGCATTCATGAAGAAACTCAAAACAGTGGCAAGAATGATGAGGGAAGTAACAAGGGAAAATAGCAAATAGAGCATGTGCTAGCTGCCTCTCTTAGGGAACGGGCCATGCTTTCTTCTCCAAAAGTGGCCAAGCCCTGAACATCAAGGAAAAGGGTGCCTCAAACTATAAATCCAAATGTTACTAGGGCCCTCTGAAGCAAGGGGAAATTTCCCAAGCAACCCATTGTCGAATTACCCAAGAGGACGAAGACCAAGAAGGCCACCCAAAACAAGGGAAAGGAGAAAGAAGAAAGCAACCATGAGAAGGAGAGGGAATTTGACATAATTCAGATCCAAAGTGATGATAGCAACAATGAGGCCTGAATCCTAGAGTCTCTCTTGATCAATAAATAAGAAAAAATTGATGCTTTGAGGGTAGATCTAGAAAGGTCTAGAAACTTCATTCATTTTTTGCAAACACAAAATAAACAGATGAGTGTCCACATGGCGGTATATGAGACACGGGCCATCAAATATAAAAATGAGGCCTCCAAGGTGAAAGTTAAATTGGAAGAACTCATGGGTGAGTTCAATGGTAGTGAAGATGAAAATCAGCCAAGAAGAAAAAGGCCAAGGACCATGGGACTCATAAGAGCCTTAGAGAAACAAAAGGAGGAAGAAGCTTCCCTTTTCCAATCTCTTCCTCTCACTACTTTGTTCACCCAAGAGATAGAAAAAAATCGAGAAGCATGGCTTGAAAGGGTGAATGATCACTTGGAGAAGAAGTTTGAAAAGGCCAATAGAGATTTGGACCTTCAAAGGAGGATGAACGGGCACTATAAGAAGCTTAATCATTTTGCCTGGCGGAAATTGAAGGCCACACAGGAAAAGCTCAAGGAAGCTCAAAAGAGGCGCCCAGCACCAAAAATGAAGAAAGACACCTCAAAGCTCCAAATTTTTGCCTCATATTCTTAGCATGTTTATGAAAATCCTTGAGGGTCATGCTCGCCAAAATTGGGCGAAATTCAACAAGTTTTGGTTTTTTGTCATTTTTGGGCTTTTGGCTAAAAATCATGGGCATCACCATTTCTGTTTGGGACATCCTCAAAAGATGAAAATGGTATCATTGGATGCCATAATTTTAGGGGCATCTACTCAGTGATTTTCAGATCAATTGAAGATGATTTGGTCCCCCAAAATGGCGAAAAACACTCACTTTTTCCACACTCTGCCCCGTTTATCAGCAAAGTCTATTTTTTGGGTTTTTACACACAGGTCAGTTTTTGATAGACTTATGGTGATAATTTTGGAGAAAAATAAGAATTTTTAGAAAATATACATTCATATCTTTCCAACGAGCCATCACGGGCCTCTTTTTGACATCGGGAAGGCCTCCAAACGTTGCCAGCAAGACAAAAGACTTTCTGCTGATATATTTCTTAAGTATTTTTGTGAAAAATGCACTTTTCTGAAGTGGCTTTTCCTAATGTGCGTTTAGCTATTTTTGGGCATGGTTAGTTATGAAAAGTCAATATATTTTCATTTTTTATCATTTTTGAGATATTTTATTAGATATTTTGTGCCTTGGTCTTTGCAAAGCCTCAAGGACAAAATCAGATATTTTTGATGGGCCAATGAGATTGCAAGTTGCACTAGGAGGTTTTCCCTCATCTTGGCCTATATATTCCAAGAGACTTCATTATAAATAAGGCTGAAGTTGATGATATAGAGAAATATATGGTTATACAAGCTTGGAAGAAACACTTGTCTCATGCATTGGATAGTTTCTTGAATGTTTTTGGATGATGAAGGAGGACTGTTGTTGGATTCCTTGACTTGGTAAAATGGTATAGTGTCCCTCTCTGTTATGCTTCTTAGTTTTCATGCATATTCCATGTTCTTGTTTGCTATAAGACAATAGAGAATAGATTTGAGACATGCCCTTGGAGGCACCTCAAATTTCCTGTTTCTTTATAGCTTCTATGTTTTCTTCCTTCTTAGTCATATCAAAGAATCCTTGATTGCTCTTTGATAACTGAAGAAATTGTTTGCTTGTTTCATTTATGGTTTTATGCATGCTAATTATGATTCACGGTATGCCCTGATTACTCATGGCTAGTCATAGCTCCACCTCTGAAACCTTTCTTTGATTGTTTGATTTTCATTTGTTGAACCAAGGAGGTCTTGTACTGATCTTGCCCTTTGCCTAAAACTATGCAATCTTGCTTCAAAGTGCCCAATAGCTTGAAATACTATGTTTAGGCATTTCCTCATAGTGATTTGAGTTGTTTGTTTATCTTAATTGTATTTCCCCAAAGTCTGATAGCAATTTCCTAAAGTTAGAGAGTCATATATCTCTATGCATTGCTTGAATGTTTATTTCTATGCATTGATCAGTTTATAGTTACATTTCTCATGATTAATGGTTAGCCCTACCATGTTTATGTCAGCTATTGAACTATTTATGTTTGAAATCCTTTGTTCCTCACAAATTTAGTGTCCATCCCACTCCATTTTACCCAAATATCCATCTTACCTCGATCAAATCGGCCCTTCAACAACCTTGTATCACCATCTGAAAGCTTTCTTGACCTTTTCGACCCCATAGCCTAGTTTATCTGAAAATATTTTTATCTATCTTAGTATTTGATCGGTTCATCCCTCACAAACCTAAAAACAAAACCAAAAACCTACTTCATAACTAGCCTAAAATCAGAAACACAAGAAGAAAACACATAAATATCCCTTACACAAATAGAGAGAACCCTCTCTGAGTCCAGGAAGGCTAGGTCCTTGGGCTCCAAAGATTGGTTTGATGTTACCCTGTCACTTGGCTTGCCAATCAGCCAAATCACAGGACACTAACAGGAATCATCCCTAAGAACAGTATGAATAGGGTCTATCATCCCCTAATTAAATACTAATAGGGACTATCATACCCTAACTCAATTGCTACATGCCCTAGAGAAGTCATTCCATTAATGGATTTAATTCATGAGAATTCCAATGTTTGAATTATAGATGAAATGACCCATTGACTCATCAACACAACTCTGAATGGGCCTAAGTGTGTTGAAAAGAACTTAATCCCATGCAAGGGTGCTCTGCAAAGCACTTCTTGACACTTAAGGGTGTGTTGGTCTCTTGGGAGCGAAATCATCATTGTTCCAAGAATATCCACATGTCCAGTGCCTTCTAGAAGAGCTCATAGGTGTCATACTTTGAATACATGTGTTCGTCCATCACCATTGAACTTGGAAACATGTCTCATATATTATTATAAAGCCATTCAATATTATTTATTGAGAAACTACCTACAATTTACCTATAAATTGAGCACTCATCTAAGTGCTAGGGAGGAAGAAATTTGTGTAGTGTTATGATGTTGGATTTTTAATTGATGAGAGCTGAAGTACTGTGATGTTGTTGGATTGATGTTTGGTGTGATGAGGACGGAATGAAGTTGGAGCAGGTTGACAATGAATCGATCTATTGGTTGTAATCTTCTCCTCCTACTTTATCAATAAAGATATATGTTCTTTCTCTCATATATGCACTTATATCTTGTGAATGTATTCTCTAATGTGTATGTATTCTCAGATCTAATCGATTCAATTTGATCAAGATAGATAGATATTGTATATTTGTATGTCGTTTGTTGTCTTTTGTCTTTGATTGCAGGTGTTGATCTGGCGAGTTTAGTTGGATTGAGAGTGACAGAAGTGACAAAAGAAAAGGAACAAGAGCAAAGGATCACAAGTAGGTATCTTTCCCTTTTGTTTATCTATTTGTTTTAGAGAAAATAATATTTATATTTTTTCTGTTGTTTTGAGTGAAGGAACACCACACTCAGGTAAAACTAGTTTATCCGTAGATTATAATTCTGCATAACAAATTGGTGACTCTGCTGGGGATATATCCATCATTCTTGGTGTTTTTGTCTTTGTTTATCATCATCAATAGACTTTAATTCATATTTTCAGTCATTTGAATGTATTTTTTTTCCTTAGAAGTGTTTTTAATCTCTTGATTTTCATTCTTCACAGCGCCCAATGCATTTTTGGTTAGGGTATAGTGCTCTACAAAGCATTGTCTCCCATTCAGAGGTGCTCTGCAATGCATTGTCTGCCCTTAAGGGGTGCGTTGCCCCTCAGCCAACCAAATTCCATCATAATTTGTCTTTGCATTCAATTTCATCCAGTTGATTGTTGTATTCTCAGATGTATGATTACTATTAAACTGTAATATTCCTAAATTAACATGCAACTAATAGGAATATTAATTTTTCCTTTTTAAATCCAGTTGAATAAATAAATGGGCAAGGAGGCTCATAAGTTGCTTAAGTATGAATAAAAATCCCTCATAGTGTGAAAAGGGATCATGAAATAACCAGATCAAGCATCCACATGTGTGAACAAGGTCTAAAATATGTGGACAAGGTCAAGTTTGACCAAGTCAACATGATTTATTCTCAAAGAGTGGATCCTAAATAAAGCCAGATCAATGTGAATAGGGATCAATCCAGCTAGTCAAAATGAAGGCACCTTGAGTGTGAAAAGGGACAGGGCATGAATATTCAGTAAAGGTTGACTAAATCAAACAACGTTGTAAAAGGATGAGCAAGGCACATGGGGACAGCGTAAATATGGTGGAGGAGCCTTTGCATGGAAGAAACCTCATAGTGGGTGGGACCCTTGGTGAGGAAGCTCATAAATTATATAATGGAGGAGATGGAAAGCATATGGACATATTGAAGATTATATTTTTATGTGGTCTACTTAAAATTCCTGCATGTTTGGTTGTTTAGCTAAGTTGCTGCACTGCTTAGTGCAAGGGTTTTCTCGGGTGGGGATTCCCTACTCTTTCTTGGAGATCTTGTCTAAGAAATCTAAGAGGAGATTTATGATCTGAATTTTCCACTACCTAGTGTTGGGCCAAGAAATTACCTTAAAAAAAAATGCAGTGCCTTCAGAAAACTACATTATTTCTTAAGGTATGCAGTGGGAGGGGTCAAAACCCCATTTTGAAGAGCTAGTTTCCCAAGAGGAGGATCAGCCTTTCTTTGGGAAAGATAGAGGAAGAATATACAACCATTTCTTTGCATGTTCAGCCATTTTTATGCAGAGCTTCAGCTACACAACATTATTCAACCACAGATCTGCAACAGCTCTTTCATGTATATCATTTCTGTCAAGAAACCCTTGTTGGGTCTTCTTGGATATGTATAGAAGAGATTAGATCACTGTTTTTATGCCTCATTGAGTAATATAATAAGAAGATCTGATTTATTTCTCTATTTTCTCAGTTTGAACTCCATTAGACTGTACAATCTCTTATGCAGCATTTTATGTGTGTTGCAGTCTTGGGGTTTTGTCAATTTTAAGTTGTTTTGAGCATGGGAGGTCTGTTTAACTAGGCTAAAGGCATTTGTTTTTGAAATTTTTTTGCATGCGTGTCCTATATTTTCTATTCTAAGGGAAAAAACCATTATTTTTCACTTTTATAACTCAATATTCAGAAAATAACGTTTTTGGGGCCAAAACTGCTACTTTTCCCCACTTGGTGACATTGTATAAAGGCATAGTTTGTTGCTGTGATTGTTCTATGAAAGCTATGTGTTTAAATACACTATATGGGTTTATTAATTGCTGCTCTCCAACTTTGGAATACCTTAAGGTATTCTGATTGTTGTAGAAAATCCTGGTTTTTGGATATTCTTAGAAGTGTGTTTAGCCTCTTGATTTTCATTCTTCACAGCGCCCAACGCACTATTGGTCAGGGTACAGTGCTCTACAAATAATTTTATCCCATTCAGAGGTGCTCTGCAATGCATTTTCTGCCCTTAAGGGGTGTGTTTCCCCTCAACCAGCGAAATTCCATCATAATTTGTCTTTGCATTCAATTTCATCCAGTTGATTGTTGTATTCTTAGATGTATGATTACTCTTAGACACCAGTAAACATTACTTATTCTTCCTCCTTTGGATAGTTATTTTTTCAATGTTTCATTAGTTGTTTTCTTTATCATTGTCAAATTAAATCTAGAGTTGTAAATTTTGCATTAGATCAATTCTTTGTTTTCAAAAGGGAAATTTTAATTTCAATCATCATTTCCTAAAGGAAAATTTTCATTTCTATCTCCATTTCCCTAAGAGAATTTTTTTTTTCAGTCCTCATTTCTAAAAAAGAAAACATTGTTTGATTCATTTGTGCATTTAGTTTCTTTTTACTCATTCAAATTAAAGGAAATTGAAAAGAAAAACATGCATATGAATTTGGATATTGTGAGTGTTGCATAGGAATAGATTAGGGAAATATCCATTTAGTTTATGCTCTTTGATTTATGCTCAAAAATATGATTGATCTATCCATTTAGTAGCTAAGGTTTTAATTTTAGGGATTTCCCATTACATCTCGCGGTGAACTTGAAAGATAAACTTTTTAGAAAGATCAACATAAAATTCACCTCAATCAGCCTAACAAAGCACTGTAACATTAACAATAACACTTAGAAGGTCTAGGCTAGAGACGTGTTCCAGCATCATTAAACATAGCAGCTATCGCTAAATTTTTTGCGATACATTCCGTGTGTGAAATCCCACTCCATGTACGTAAGTATATCGGAGCTCGTCCATGTACCTTTGAGTATATAGGGCGGTGTTCTAGTACAAAAATTATAAGGGGGTGCTCTCACTATGCAGTTTCACATTAGATAATGTTATTACGGACTTGGGCCTCCACATACCTTCGAGTATATTTGGGAGGTCAACTTTAGGTTTCTTACCATCCATAGGTAACCAAGTCGGCCACCTTGTAACTTGTGATACATCGAACACAACATTCGGGGAGATTGTCAGCCTATACTTCTTGGTTCGCCAGGAGGTATTCTGCAGTTCACAATTACTTGGTAATAATTTTGCCTAGTATCACCCTTTTATTTGTTTTTTTTTTGTAATAAAATCAATCAGTCATCGTGGAAGAAGAAGAACCCTTTCCCCATCGTTCTTGTATAATAGCACTTTAACCACCTTTACCACTAGAAGCCATTTCTGGTCGGTGAAGGAGACCCCTTTCTACCGAATATGGTACCTCTAGAACTCTTGATGCTACATCATTTGATATACCAGAGACATCTGATACTTTGAGTATTGAGTCTTGAGTTGTTTCGACTGAGCCTGGTTTATCTACTATTGTCGAGATGAAAATCTCACACTTACCCGAGGACACTGAAATCCAATCCAGTTAAACGGTGAATGCTGAACCTGAGATGTTCAACTGGAATTCGATCCAGTAGTTGATCCCGAAGTCGAACAACATGAAGTTGTTCCAGTGCAACCGTACAATCCTCAGCCATTTGTAACCATCGATTCTTCCTCTTTACCACATATTTTACCGCCTGAAATTTATCTCGGGCCCGATGATGAAGTGCTTCCACCTGGTTTGATTTCGATAAAGGAAGAACTTCAGGAAGAGAAAACCCCTTTGAACCCGACTCATCTTGGGTCAGAACTTCATTTATAGTAGTCTTTTACTTGTTTGACCGACTCTACTTCCGTTGATCCTTTTGACTTTCAAGTTCCCATAGATTTGTTAGAGCATCTTCGTTTTTTTCGACGACACCCGAGTCTCATAACATTGGTATAGGAATATTTAAGGATCCTTCCCTAATGGGCACCTTTCCATTACTGTTGCCTGCGACATCGACGAAAATCATAAATATAGAGACCTGCATTATGATATCTTCCACTTCATCTGACTCAAGGAAGATTCCCAATGATTCTGAAATAGATAGGCTGGGTGAACAATGAGGAAAGTTATTTTACTGTGTCAACCTTGTTAAAAAATGAAACAGGTGTTGAGGATGGTTCTTTTACTGTGTCAACCTCATTAAATTAAACATGCCCATTGAGGATAGTTCTTTTACTGTGTCAAACTCGTTAAAAAATGAATCGGGACATGACGATAGTCATTTTACTGTGTCAACCTCGTTAAATGAAACATGATCCCATGATGATAGTTATTTTACTATGTCAAACTCGTTAAAAAATGATTCAATCAGATGATGAGGATAGTTCCTTTTCTTATGTCAAGCTCGTTAAATGAAACAAGGTTCCATTAGCATAGTTCCTTTTCTTGTGTCAAGCTCGTTAAATGAAACAAGGTTTCATGAACATCATTCCTTTTCTTGTGTCAAGCTCGTTAAATGAAATAAGGTTCCATGAGAATAGTTCTTTTAATGTTTCAAGCTCATTAAAGAATGAAACAAATCCTCCCCTATGATGAATCTTCATTCCATCTAGCTATTAGTAACCAATAGTCTACTTAGGTGAATGAAATGAAGGTTGGAGGGCATGTGCTCTTGCAGGTTACGCTTGGGGGCTTTGAAACTTATGTCAAGTATAGGTTTCCTACGTTTCAAGCTCGTGTAAAAATGAAACTACTTACAAGCATAGTTTCCTTTGTTTCAAGCTTATGTAAAAATGAAACCAATATCAAGCACAATTTTCTCTATTTCAAGCTTGTGTAAAATGAAACCACTATCAAGCACAATTTTCCTATGTCTTTTCAAGCTTGTATAAAAATCAAACCTATCTCGAGTCCATTACGGCTATTATTTTCAAGGCTCGTTAAACTAATGAAAATCCCAAGCTTCTTTTGCTAGCTTTCATGCTCATAAAACACATGAAAATTCCAAGTTCTTTCCGTATATTCCTACTCGTAAATTAATTCGAAATTCAGTCATATGAGTACATTTTTATCAGTTTTTCAGACTCATTAAAACTTAATGAAAAATAGAAACCACAAAACATAATTTTATCTCTTTTAGAGCTTTGTTAAACATGAAAAAGGAACTCAAAGCATAATTTTATTCAGTTTTTGAGCTTTGTTAAACATGAAAAAGTAGTTCAAAGCATAATTTTATCCTACTTTTTCGAGCTTTGTTAAACATGAAAAAGGAATTGAAAGCATACTTTTTTCCTCTTTTTTGGAGCTTTGTTAAACATGAAAAAAGAATTCGAAGCACACTTTTATTTCTTTTTCCAGATTTTTTAAATGCGAAAAAGGAACCCCCTGGAGTCATATTTTAGCTCTTTTCAGACTCCGTTAATGTGAAAATATTGTTGAGCACTTGTCTTTTCGAGCTTGTAAAAGGAAATGAAAAGACATCTACTCAGTTTAAGTTTATCCCTTTTCAGGATTGAGATATATTATTTATGAAAAGGGAACACCTTAGTCGAACATGGCTAAGAGGTTTTTTCATGTATCATTTTACACATTTTCGGACCTGAGTTACAAATTTATGAAAAAGGAGTCGTGGAGTTTTCTTTTCATCCCTTTTTCAAACTCTCTAAACATGAAAAATGACCAAGTTTTCACTGTCGTTAGACTCGTTAAAACATCAAATAGTGATGAACTTGTCTGATCATGACAAGATCGAGTTTCACTATTGCTGGAATCATTAAATCATCAAATAGAGATGGATTCATCTGAAGAGTTGAATTATAGATCAAGCATATTTTACCCTCTTTATGCTTGTTAAAAAATAAAGAGGCATTGGTCAGCAATGACTCGGGAAAATTTTGGAAAAATAACGCAACACTTTATGGTAGTAGGTCGCTCTTGAACATGACACTTTCACTTCATCTTCACGGCTTTGGGTTGGGTAATATTCTTGACGGTCTATCATCCCATCCATCACTTTGGTTTTGGGTCAGTTCTGCCAACTTATTTCAGTGTCGCCGATATTTTCAAGAGAATTTATACAGTAATTCCTCATCTTCTACAATACTCATTAAACCTTCATTTTCATGACCGCCATCCCTGAACATTGCTTCATCAAGTCACATTTTGTCTCCAAAATCACTACTCCTGTTTCATGATAAAGTTTCTTCCTATCGACATCAGCTCATCATCTAGGAATTTGACTTAGAAACATCTTTCCGGTACCTTGGAGCTTTCTTACATCAACGATAGGTTTCTTACTTCCAACGATAAGTTGACATCACAGAACTTCGATCGAAGATTTTTGTTTGGCGTTCGACATCAAATCATCTATTCACGCCTTGAAAATTGTACTGCAGTACCTTGAGAACCACTAACATAAAAGGTGGTTTCTCTCTCATCTGTTAACAACTTACATCAACGACTGGTAATCAGAATATGTCTTCCCATGTTTGACTTCAGATCACATATTCGCATGGTTAGACTTGTACTTCAAATGATCGAGTGAACAAGATAAAAGACCCCAGATCTATTTTCATCCATTCAAGCTGCAATTTCAGGAATTGTACTGTAGTCATCAGTAATTTTTGCTGATATCAAAAGATGACTAAGTTATGATCCTAGATTTCTAAAAACAAAATTTGAAAAATATTGTGAGTTTTAGAAATCTCACTGCCTTCATTATCCTAAGTCAAACTGTTTCGCTGAATTTCTCCGTCTTTTGCCTTCTTAAAGGTTTACCTCACTGCTCTAATAAGAACTTCATTATTGGGCCTGTTTGCCTCATTTCACTACCTCACCCTCACTTTCATTCATGGCCCTTTTTCTTTGAAAAACCCATTTTTATCCTTTTTAAAAAACTTCATAAAACATCCCCCATTCATCATTTTTCCTCTAAAAACATTAAACAATGTAAAAGCTTTCTTTTACATTGTTTAAAGCCAAATTTTAAGCCTGTCGGGTTCTTTAAATTATGCATAAAACCCTGTTTTATGTATAAAACTTTCCCTTTGATGAAATAGGCCTTAAACCTCTTTCCCTCTTAGCTCGATCCCCCTTTACCCTCATAAGACCATGACCTCTACTATTCTTAAGCCCTTTCCCTTCATAAACTAAACCTCTGCCCCTTTGGTTTTTATTAAACCCCCAAACCTTATATAAAGGCCCTCAAACCTTCAGAATATTAAAACAATGGGCCCCGCCATCCCACTATACCTGACATCTTCCCTTAACCTTACCACTTAATGCATTTTCATTAATTTTTAAAGATCCCGTGCCCCATCCTACATTTAACCTCGTCGTCCAATCGCAACCCGCCACCTGTCCTCCACTTCCACCAACCCAACAGACTATTCACCCCTCTTGGATGTGCGACAGCCATCGATCTCCCATCCCGAGATTTGACGACCCATATTACATATCGCAAATAAAGTTGCGATTGGATTAGTTTTTTTCGACCCACGCGAAATCGACGGTTTTTCCCCGCCACGTGTCTCATCCTAAGACATATCACGCGACCCCCACCTAAGACCATTTACCACCTATCCTCCGCATAATAAACCACTCTGGTTTTCGAAAACCACCTATCCTCTGTGCCCTTTTTCAAAATATTCCTACCTCCCGTTCAAAATTCTCCTGGTTCCGCCTCTGGAACCCTGCTTCCTGCACCCTCTCCTCCTCTACTAACACCTTCCAATAGTCCAAAAACCCTGAAAAATGTATTAAAACCCTCCTACAGGATTTTTTGCTAAATTTTTTATGTTTTTGTAGGTTTTAATGGCGGAGGTAATTGAACTCCACTTCACAGGGCCAAATTAAATCGAATGAGGGCCTCAATGATGACCCAGGAGCTCATAAAGGATCGATAATGGCTAGAGGGTTTATGAAAATATTTGGAATCAATGAAACATGATCATCGATTGATCAAAGGAACCCTCCAGCCACGAAGAAAGCTTCCCTTGCACACAAAAGACAAAAGCAGTCAATAAAAAAGTGAAAAGAAGAAGTCCTTTGTCTTGGATTCCCACCAAACAAGAGTTGCACCTTCCATCCTCAATGAAGCTAGTTGGATTTCGGTATCATCATCATGAAGGTTCTGAATTCTCAAATAAATCTCCAATTTCCTAATCCAATTATCAAGCTTTACTACATTGACTTCACCATTAAACATTGGCAATTCAAACTTAACATCAAGTTTTAGAAAATGAATTTTACCAATGTTCTTTGACTTATGTGATTGGTGTACTGAAGATGAAGTAGAGGATGATGATGATGAGGGTGAGGATGGTGACTTTCCACTGCCTCCATTTCCTCCATTTCCCTTCTTTGATTTATCTTCATCATTGTGACCTCCTGATGATCCCTGACCTTCCTTGTGAATTTTGGATCCTTCTCCTTCTAGTATTTCATTCCTTTCTTGATAAAGGACTCTCACCATTTCAGTCATGTCAAGGAATGCTTTCCTTAACACTCTTTCTTCTTCTTTGGGATCCCCCTCTTCATGGATTTCTTCTTCTCCTGGAGGCATGCTTATTAATTCTTCTGCTTCTTGTTGAGGTGAACTAGGTGGTGGAGAATGTGGCAATCTTTCCCTCCTTTTTTGTGGCTCACTTTGAGAACCTCTTTCTTCCACCAATTTTCCTTCTCCTCTCTTAAGCTTGAGCCTAGTAAGCATGAAAACCCTTGCAAACAGTTAAACAAATGTTTGCACACAAAAAAACCAGAGAATAAACTCTAGATCTGATATTGACCTGATCTGAAAGGAGTGTATTAGTTTGTTGTGCTAAGTGTCATTTCAATTTTAAAAACATGTACAATTTGTCTCCATTTGTTTACTTAAGGAATGAGTGTTTTTAACTATGAAACATAGATGAATTTGTGAACTTTAAGCATGAAAATAAGCCTAAATAACACTATACAGCAGTGTATAACAGAGAATAAACATCACACATAAGTTTTACACAACATGCATGATGACGCAGTTCACCCTTCTTGGGCTACATCTATTGGTCCAGCTCCCAATGGCATGTCCCGCTTTGTCATTATGCTAAAAATTGAAAATACATGTGTTTACAAGCCTCTAATGGTTTTTTTCTCTACACCAGTGGATCCAGAATGGTCAAATTAGTCTAGGTAGACTCTTGTTTCACCCAAATTGGTCGAAAATTAACCTCCTAATACATTTTTCCCAATATCAGCTAGAAAATCTCCACCAAAAGTGGAGACTGCACTTACCTGTTGCTAAAAATAGCAAAAACCCCTAAATTTAAGGGCACACTCCAATTTTAACTGTATGTTAACCATAACATTGAATGTTGGGGAGGGGGTGGCCACATGCTAACCCCCGAAACCTCATTGTCATTAAACCTTGGAGCACAACCGTTGCTGCAACTGTGGTTGTAACTCGAGTTTAAACTGGAGTTGGATAACCACGTTATAACCGTCGGAGGTTTTATCACATGTGATAAGTTTGGAGGTTAATGCCGCAGTATTCGAACTGTCAGGGTTAATAAACCTGTCGCAGTGTTGTATTAACATGTGACCATTCAATTTGGGGTCGTCGGCGGGTTGGGACTGCTAGCGGTCCCCGCCTGCCCCCCTCCCCCCCCCCCCCTCAACCTTGAAACAATTACATAATAAATTTACGTGGTAGACATACATGGTAAGAACAAATAGATAGTGGAGATGATTAGAGGCCTTTCTGTGCTCCTAGAGGTCACGGGGTCGACCCCCCCACTCCCACCCCCCTAACTCCACCAAAATTTTAATGAAACCTCCTGGGGACACGTGGAAGGCTCTGGGCTTTCCACATGTCACACATCTAACGGTCCAAATAAAAACTGTACATGTCCATCCAACGGTCAGAAACAAACTTCATACCACCAAATCATTGGCCCATAATCAGCCACATGCCACGATATAATTGATTGTGAGAAAAGGGAATATTCCCCAGAATATGCCACTTGCTAACTGTACCTTCATGCTGACTGGGCATCCCAATCACAAATATTTTAGCTATTTAGGAAAACGAACAGAATGTGATGTCTTCCTCATACGATATCGGTTTTTCGAACCGTTCACAGTGCCAGAATAGAAACGACGAGACCTTTCTGGTCACTCAGGTTCGGTATAGTTTCGAGCACGAGACATTTCCGGTCACTCAGGTTCGGTACAGTTTCGAGCACTTTTAATTTTGAGCAAAAAACATGATCTCTTGATCTATAGATAATTTCATTTTAAAACATTTTCAACTTTTTCACATTCCATTCACTCCATATCATCATAAGAAATTATGTAGAAATAACATTAGAAATAACAATGCAGCGAAACAGTCCTAAGTTTTTCATGATATTTCTATCATAGGTCTATCATGACGTCTATGTCATAGGGCTCCACATAACTCCTTCATATCTGTGTCATAAAATTTCTCATAACCTAAATAAGAAGGCCCAAAGAGGTCATTCTCATACCCAAGAAATGAGGTGCATTAGGGTGTTGTTACACTACAAGATTGGGGTCCATTAGGGACATGTTACACCACAAGGTTGAGGCCCATTAGGGTGTTGTTACACCACAAGACTGAGGTACAATTTTTTAGACCCATAGGATGGAATGATCATTATATCACTACTAATTAACTACAAGTCCTTGTGTTCATTTATTTGAGGCACACAAACCGCAGTAGAGAAATTTTGAGGTCTAAAATGGGCCTTCTAAGAAAAATGTACAACCAAAATAAACTTTATAAGAACCAATATTATTCAAGATGATGATGTCAACCATGGGGGATGATTCACCATTTTTGGTGTAAAAAAGTAAAAATATTAAAAAATAATAAAATAATAAAAATACTTTTTCAACTTATCTCCCTAAGATTTAACTCAAATTTTGAGCGAGAGTATTCCTTGGATGCAAAATTTAATTCCTCATATAAGGAGTACCGATGTTGCATACTTTTGATGGACCTTGCTACATGAAAAATGAGAAATACATGAAAAAATGTGATTGTAATCACGTGTTTCATGTATTTCTCATTTTTTGTGTAGCGGGGTCCATTGAAATTATGGAATATGGTACTCCTTAGATGAGGAATCAAATTATGCATCCAACGAGTGTCCCTGTTTGAAATTTGAGTAAACCCATAAGGAGATAAGTTGAAAATACGAGTTGAAAAAGTAGTTTTTTCTTTTTTCCCTCTAAAATTTGATGAGGTAATCAAATCTTATTTTATTATTTCCACTATTATTTTAGAATTTCCTTATGAGGCCCATTTTAGACCTCAAAATTCCCCTAATGTGCCTTTTACCATATGAAATCCATGCAATTAGGAGTATTCTTGAACAACAAAACTATATATGTGAAAAATTAAAAATATTCAATTGTATTAATGTTACTTATGAGTAAATAAATACTCTCCAAGGTTAATAATTCAATTTGGCCTTGAAATGAAGGATGGGCGTGAATTTTTGTGAAGTGGGCCAAAATTGCCTTCTTCACTAAAATGCACACCCAACTTCATTTCTTGGCCAATTTGATTGATTCAAACTGTATATTTTTTATTTTACTATTTTACACACTTTTATATTGTAATATATTTACTAACCATTAGAGTAGTATTAGTGTTAATTTTCATAGGGCTAGAAGTACTTTTTGTAGAAAATTGAATTTTAAAACAATTTCAAGATTTTCACATTGTATTCACCCCATTTCATCATAATAAATTATGTAGAGAGAAAATTATAAATAACAATGCAACGGAACAATCATAGGTTTGTCAAGATATATTTGTCATAGGTATGTCATTATATCTCTGTCATGGGGCCCAACACATCTCCTTCATATCTTTGTCATAATATTTTCTCATATCAGAGATAAGAATGCCCAAAGAGGTCATTGTTAGACCCAAGAATCGAGGCCCATTAGGGCATTTTTACACCACAAGACTGAGGCCCATTAGGGATTGTTTTTTACTTTTGTTGGAAAATATTCACATTATATTAACATGGAAATATACTGAGAGTATATGCAAAAAATCTTCGGGTTTCTTTTCCCATTGCCCATTAAGGTTTATTCCCTTGGAGAGGGAAACTAAAGAACCTTTCTAGAATTTTCTAATCAAGTATTATGCAATGAATTAGAAGAACATTGTTTAAGCTAATAATTACAAAATTCAGAACCCTATTTTTGTGGTGGGACCGATCCACCGAGAGACAGACCTTGAAGACAAGAAAAAACATCAAAAATCATTGCAGGATAATTCACATTATATTAAAAATAAAATATACATAGAGTGCATGAAAAAAATATTGGGGGGTCTTCACCCATCACCCATCGAGGTTCTATGCCCTTGGAGAGGGAAACCAAAGAACCTTTCCATAATTTGTAAATCAATTCTTGTGAAATACATCATTAGAATAGTGTTTAAGCTAAACATTACAAAATTTAGAGCCCTCATTCTATGGTGGCACCCAACCACCTAGAGACAGACCTTGAATAGAAGATAAGAAATCAAAAAAAATTTTGCAAGAGAAAAACTGGGAGTGCTTAGCTGGCTCCGTGATGGCTCGGGGGTGCACTGACTTGTTGTGTCTACTTACGACCATTGCCAACATGGTTGGGAATATCCACTTTAGTAGGATTCCCCTCGATAATGTAACACCCATGTGGTCTTGAAAAATTAGGAGAGAGAGGTGTATCCTTTGCCTGAGTGTGCTTCGGAGGTGCCACATCTACCTGATTCCCACAAAATGGGGAAGGGCGACCGCTAATAGCCAAACTAGTTGGGTGAGGTGCAGCTTCAATGGACACAAAGACGGAAGTGGATGGTCCAGGGGAGGAGGGGATGTTGGGAGGGAATTCGATGTTAATTTCATGGGGTAGACATCGCATGATGGTGGTGGCATGGGAATTGCTAGCAGAAAGTTTAAGTATCTAATAGCTGGCCCAATATTTCTCCATTTTTTGAGATAGGAGACAACAAGACGAAATATTGTGGAGTGACCAAACAATGTTGTGACCTTGAAAAGCTTCTTTAGCCTCCAAATCAAAAACTTGAAGGCTTATGTGGGAAAGGATAGTGTGGTCATACATTATCCAATATTACTTTGCAACACGAGAGGTGGGTGAGTGACCTCTTCCTCTGTTGCGCCTAGTAATAGGACCCCTGCCTCTTTCTCTACTCATGGTGCAACAACTGGATTCATTAGGATGAATGAAGGGCATGCGGGTAACAATGGTATCATGAAAGGATAAATAGTTCGAAAGATACTAGACTGTGATTCGGGTGGTTGTCGGGAGAAATCTAATACCCAATAACATAAAATGGAGCCCATTATAGAATTTGACCCACTAGGCAAATCATCTTTATGATAGCATTGCTCATATGATAGCGGAGTAATACTTACTAACCACTAGCTATAACAATATCTAGTAAGTAGTGTACAATGATCTCAGAACATATCCTCTAGGTAATCTCTAACAAGCGAAATATGTACTTGTCTTGGATGGATCCTAACATTCAGTGGCTCCAATGGAACATTTTATATATCAACCAATATTATCTTCCAAATTCAATAATATTTATGGTGATCCAAACACTAGGAGGTTTTCCCAAGACTGTTAGACTCAATATGGGATAATATTTGATATATATGTCTTACTTGTACGCATTCCAATATCCATAAATGGACCAAATTAAAATTCCTTGTTGGTGACCAACCATAGAAATTGTATTAACTTCTTTCATAGTGTCAACTTACTTCCCCCGCCAAAAGTCCACATTCTAGACTACTATACCATACCAATTTGGAGACCAGGGATCGACTCAAAACACCCCTCTGATTAGAAGTAGCATAGCATAGATGTTACCCCTACACGTGCATATGATACATTCTCTAATTATCTATTCAACCAATGTATGTCTAATATCAAAATAAAATTCACAACAGGTAAATATATCAATGAATGTGGGCATCAATAACCTTATGACTATAGTAGATATTAATTTAATCGATAGCAGCCCAGTCAGCAATGGCTCCATAGCCAGATTATTTTGTGACTAGAACGCACTTTCATTACTTGTGATCAAAATTAGGGTATAATGTATGAAGTTTCAAGAAAAACAAGTTTTGACCTACATAAAAGTGTTTATGAGGATCCATCCGCATATTAAAGCCATGCATCGATGAAAATCCTTTGGCACTTGCATGTTCACTAAGTGACAAGACTAAGTAGACATATTTAACAATATCTACAACAATATTGACCTTTAGGTGGAGCTCCAAATCTACATGATTCTTTGACTTACACCCCAAATGTATTTATGAATCAAGAATGAACTAACCCTTCTTCACCATTTCAACCATGGAAACCAAAAATGTTTCAACTACACCAACAATTAAAGTGCTTGATATAAATGACAACATTATCCAACACTAATCCTCTTAAACACATCACTCAAATGATACTCCTAATTTGATGGAGTAGCCAAAACTTCATGAGAGTGAGACAATGATTCAAAATAAGATTCCATAGATTGATCCAAGATAGGGATCTCCCATTCAAGATGTGGAATTCATTATAAGATTCATGATAACTTTTTTCATGTCTAAGTCTAACCAAATGATCAAGTTGTCACTCAACAATATTTTTAGTCTTGGAAGATTCAAGAAAAATCACCTCTAGACAATATATCCTTCTTATTTTCCTCATTGTAAAAGATAATATGATTTGGTGGTATTTGAATACCCCAAGAAGATTCACTTTCGAATCCTTGCATCGAGATTTATTCTTTTTTCATTAGGTATCAAGGCATCACTAGTGGAACAAAAAAACTTGATATGCCTTACTGAATTAAGGAATGTGGCCATACCACATTTCATGAGGAGTCTTGTTTTTTAGAGCATGAGACAGACATCTATTTTTTATACATTTCACATAGAAAACATCAACCCAAAACATCAGCTTTATAATTTTGAAAAACATCATTGAGTGAACCATATTTAAGATAGTCATGTTCATTCTTTCAGCTAGACCATTTTGTTGAGGATTGAAAGGAACAATAGTTTGATATTCAATCATGTTGAAAAATGTGGAGCTAGGTTCAGTCTTCATAAATATGAAATTTACTTTTGATTCTTGTATATTGTAAAATGAAATAAAAATCATTATTGTTATTTTTGAAGCATGGGTTTCATGCTCAAGGTATTTTATTTTAGAGGTCAAGCACCCATTGAGTGCTTCTAGGGCTTCTCCTAGGGTCAAGAATTCAAAATAGTCATTGTCATAGGTGGAAGACCCCCTTTGGAACATTGTAATTGGTAAAAATAATTATTCTATTATTTTAAAATGTCAAGATACCCTCCAAGACCAATTCGTCATGGAAGCTAATAAGTTGGCCTATTCTAGGGCATTTCGTCCACCTTGGAGGCCTATATATAGGAGGGAACTCGACCTCCTAAGAAAATAAATAATTCTCTTATCATTCAAGTGAAGGAGAAGAATAAGAAGGCTATCGAAGAAAAAAAAAGGATGAAGTCAAGTGTTTGGGTTATTTCTCTCTCTCTTTCACATGTGCGAGGGAAATGAGGTTAGGTTTTTCTTGCTGCAAGATCGAATTTCAAGAAAGTACATAAAGAAGATCAAAGGAAGGATCATTAGGTCATCCTTAAGCCCTATAAGAAGGATAAACTCAAGCGAAGGTAAAGAGAAGCCCTGGAAGCCATAAATTATCTCACATGTGTAAATGCAGCAATTTCTAGTGAAGCCAAAAATTACCTGAATTAGAGGCCAAAATTTTGTACCTGGGGTTCGAAGTTGTGATACTGGAAGAGATTTAACTAAGTTTGACTTGGACAAAGGAATAAAATAATCAAGAAGGTTGGACTTAGTCTTGTAAGGGTATTGGTATTGGTCTATAGGTCTTGGAATTCGTCAATTGAAGAATCTAAAAGAAGAGAAGAGATTTGTGGCTTTTCCCCTCAAGTGGAGAGGTTTTTCCCCTAGCTTGTAGCCTATATCCGTTTTTCATGTGTATTGTTTATATTCTTGTTTTGGTAGGTGTTTGATGATAAGAATTACATAATAATAAGAGAATAATTTAATATATATGAAAAAGTAAAAAGAAATCAAAATTAGTTATCAAGTATAAGAGAAATCATCCTAACTATTTCCCTATTTATTTCTCAACATGGTATCAAAGCTAAGGTTGGCTAAGGGCATGATGAAGATCACTCCTCCCTTGAAGAAGTCTTTAAAGAATTTTTATGTGGTAGCAATTCATCTCAATAAAGGTATCAAGGCATTGTGGAATCTCCTATTATCCATCAAGAATAATATGCCTAAGACATATACAAAGGATGAAGGATTATTCTGAGCACTTACTGGCACATTTGAAGATGACAATATTTGGGTAATCGACAATGGAGCATTAAGACATATGACTAGTGAGCACAAGCAACTAAAAACCTTATAAAGAGGAAAATATACTTACTTTGCTGATTTTGGTGACAAGAAGAGCTGTCATGTAAGAGGAATTGGATCAACCTCATTAGAGCTAGAGATGTTGAAAATGGCAACAAGAAATATTGAAAATGGCATCAAAAGGGATTCTAATTTAATTTTCTCTTAATTAAATTAGAAGTAAATTGTAATTCCATCATATGACACCATGTAAGTGTTAATTGAGTGAGGAAGACTTAGTTAGCTCAGTAAATTCAAGTTGGAGGTCAAGCTAGAGGCATGTAGGGTGTCTCCTACTTTTTAGGAGACCTAGTTGAATTATTTGTGAGTTGTAATTAGTTAACTTAAGTATTTGAGTTAAATCAACTTAACTAGTTCTAACTGAGAGATAATCTAGTGATAGGTACAGTGAATTAAATCTGATTTAATTAACAAGTACTGATCAATTAGTTAACTAATAATTTTCTATAAATAGTTGTTGCATGCCAATTCTAAGAGTGGCCCAGTTGAGATTGGGGCTAAAGGTAAGATAACTATCAGTTGTATAAATAGAAAATTGTACAGGTCATGCATGAAGTGATCAAAAAGCCTTGGATGTAATACATAATCATTAATTGGAATTTCTCAATTAATAGGGGCTCAATTAGCCCAGGAATGCATAAGAAAGGTTGTTCAGTCAGAGGCAATCAACTAGTCAAGTATTGGACCAAACTTGTTTATATCAGTGTCAAGATCAGGGCAGGATCAAAGTGAGATAGTCAACAAAGTGCAGATGTTTCTTGGGAAGAGAAATAGCATTGTATTGTTTCATATTCTTGAATTTATGCAATATACTGATAGCGGTGTTTTTAATTGAGGTTTTCCCCAGATACATTTCGTGTTGTGCGATTGAACATTATTTATCTTACTTTTTTATGTGATTGTGCGATATAAATTAGTTTCCGCAATTTGTAGAATTGATTTAGTATTTTTTTTTAGTACATTATGTTAGCCACCTATAAAATTTGTTATAGAAAAAGGTGGCTAAGACTTTTTAGAGCCTTCAAGGAACAAATTTTATTGCTAAAAAGTGTTGGCTCTTGAAGACTCTTGAAGGCCTCATTCCTCTGTCTAAATATTCACTGCTATTCCTGTCTTAAAAACTCTGAAATTCTATTGATTCCCAAGAAAGAATACTGCTGCAAGCACCATTTTCCTTTTCCCCTTCTTCCAAAACTAACCTCATCTTTGCCTTTTATTTTCCCATGAAATCCTTCATTTTCATGTTTTTCCCCTTTCTCATTCATCAAAACCCTTTTTGATAAGGTTTAAGATGCTTTCTTAGCCTTATCGAAACCCCCAAAACCCCTTTGAAAATCATTGAAAATATATCAAAATCATATTTTTATATATTATAGACTTAAGCCCCCTTGGGCTAAGTCCTTAACCCTCCCCTCCATATGCCCTGGTGCCAGAACCGAACGCCAGCCTTCCAAGCGCTTATCGCATCGCCCGATCGCGATTAGCCCCTCATCTCTAACCCCCGATCATATGATTCCCCATATAACTCATGGCCACGCAGACGGGCGCCTATCCGCTTCGAAATAAATATTTCTGCCCAAAGTATAAACCTTCGGTTATAATAATTTTTTGGTTTTTATTATATTATAAACTTTCTGCCAGTGCAAAAATTCCAGTCAATCTCCACCGTCGATCTGATCTACAGATCGACGATGCGCAGTCTCCCGCCCGGTGGTCCCCGCCAACCACTCATCGTTGCAAAACCACGCGGTATCCATCGCACCGCTTTTAAGAGTGAGGAATTTTTTTTTATTTTGCAGCGATTCCATACACCATTTGACGCGTGGCCTGAGCACTGTTCACTAAACCGCCTTTCATCGTGCGTTAAATATCGGACGTGGACCCGGTGCGATATTGATGTCCACCGTCCGATCTGAGGCCGCTCATCGAACAACAATCGCTCACCGAAGAAGCCCAACAGTTAACCAGGATACGACGCGGTCATTAAAGCATCTCCGCCGTTGATCTGATATGTAGATTGACGATCCATACTCCATCGCTCGGTCCCCTCATCCATAGCACTACCGGTGGTCCCAACGCCACATCAGCGTCCGCACAACACATTTTTGGGGCGGGTCTCCATGGTTTCTCGTCCAGTCAGAAAATCTGGGCCCGGGAATTTTATTCAGCATTATTTAATTAAATTTTTGATGACCGGTCACATTTTCTAAGGTTTTTGACGCCTGTCCTCCACCATTGATCGCTTGGGCTGATCTCATCCAACGGCCCACGATCGTCCCTTCACCTCCGCTCCTGACCGTTGATCTCTGCGCGATCGACGGCTCCGATTCAAATTATTTTTCCGCCTTCCCTTGATTTCCTCTGATCAATCTCGACCGTTGGATGATGCCATCCAACGACCATGCTTCCTCCACATGCCTTCTGAAGCATTAAACCTATACATGCATGGATTTTTATAATATATGTTTGTATTTTGCAGGGTTAAATGGTTTTTCCACCATAACCGAGGAAAATTCAGAAGCAGAGGGTGACGACCCTCCTTCCTTTGATCCATTCCAGAGAATCATTCGCAGGGTTTAAGCTCCACGTTTCATCAATGATTCATGAGGAATTGATGCCATATCACCCCTGCGCAGCCCTGTACACCAGCAAAACACAGTAGATCGAGCACAGTCAGAGAGTATCAGTGCCGAAGACAAAATATATCAGAATAGAATATTAAAGACAGATCTTCAGGGATTACGGCTAAGATGGATTATCAAAAACCTAATCCCCGATTAAAAACACAGTTAAAGGAAAAATCATAAAGGGTGATAAAAAAAAAAGCCTCCACCGCCACATCTGAGGCAAATTGATTCCTCCTAGCTACCGCAGCGCCACCTGTGCCTCAAAGCATTCAAATGCAGGCCAAAGTTATTGATTAGGATCAGACATCTGCCTCACAACCACCAGAGAGTAAAATCTGCAAACAAAATTAATGACAAAATATCAGCAGAGTTACTTTGACATCACACAGAGCCTCAAAGGTCAAAAAGAGCTCCCACCGAGCTTAAATATTTATGTAAATCATTTAGTACAGAAGACACCTATGTAAGCTTCTTCATTGAGCCCCTCAAAGGCCGAGAAGCCATTTAAGTCTGTATTAATTAGTTTTTGAGATCTTTTATCAGATCTCACCTCCTCATTCTTCTATATATACTTCTGTAGAAGATGAGAGAGGGGTTGGTTGTAGAATATTGAAATGTAATTAATCTTGAGACTTATATCTGTAAATAGTGTTCACTGGCCCTTGGAGCTCTGCTAATGATAGATAGGTTAGGCTAAGATGTGTAGATGGTTGCTAAACTAAAGAATTGGACTTAAAGCTGTAACTGGTTTGGAGCATCAATACAAGCTAATTTATGGGATCTTGGTCTATGTTGATGGTGATGTTTTTCTCATTGTAATTTGTCATTTTGTTTCTATTTTGACTGTGTTTCATCTTATCTTATAAAGAACAACATGCATAGAGTTAGGACCTATTGTATATCAGTAACCTTCTCTGACTGAAAATATTTATCTGAATGTTCTCTTCCAATCTATGTTATTTGGGAATGATTTAATTCAGTTTAAGCATAGGAATGTTAGCGTTCCCTCGTCTTATTTCCTTAGATGAATATTATTCTTGAATTTTATGTTCAGTATTAGTTAAGTAGAGATGAACTATGGAAGATATGGTGTGCCCTGGTCCTAGTTTTATCCCCAAAGTCTGTCTAAATGTTTCCCTTGGAATGTGTTAAAAGCTGGCTAGTTTAGAAGTACTTACCAGATCTTAGGCCATTTTGTGTTATATTTGTGTTGGTCTTGAAATTAACTAAGTAAAGCAGAGCTAGGAGAGGATTTTTGGCGAACCCGGCCCACTAGTTTCTACTCCAATAGTTGCCTTCAAGTTTCCCTTTGTTTTAAATATTTTCTATGAAAGTGTATCAAAGGCTGGCTAGTTTAAAAGTACTTACCAGATCCTAGTTTTCTTTTATGTTCTTCTTAAGTGTTTGTCAAAGGCTGGCTAGTTTAAAAGTACTTACCAGATCCTGGGTTGCTTTTTTTTTCTGCATCTGTTTAATTTTCCTTCTTGTTGTATCATTTCATTCCATAAATCAATCTTCAAAGAGATCCTTAGACATAGATGACTTTCCCCATGGACCACTCTTGCCTCTCGTTGTTCCAATTAAACCCTATTATGACTCCATATCCCAATGGACTAAAACCTGCAATTATCTATCTTCCTGGCCAAAGCTTGTTCTATTTTCTTGCAACTCCTCACCTTTGAAACTCTTTGCATTTAGAACTTTCTATCTCAAACAGTAATCATGCTCAACCATCCAAAAACAAAACAAACCCTTGGCCTTCATAACTAGCCTAATATCATTACCCCAAACTTCAAAGACAAATCCACCTTTGCACTTATTGGAGAGATCCCTCTCTGGATTCAGGAGGGCTAGATCCTAGAATCCCAAAGTGGTTGAAACGATGTTTCTCCCTGCGACTGGACTTTTGCCAATCTTGCTGATTACAGGGAACTAACATTTCTGGCGACTCCGATGGGGAAAAAACCCAAAATCATTTTCATTTTAAGGTAACCATAGGACATCAGAGACTTGTTTCAAAGAACATTTGTTATATCAACCAGCTGAGCCACCAGCAACTAACATTTCTGGCAACTCCGTTGGGGAACTTCAGTTGAATGTTCACTTTAGTTTCCCATAAAAATTTCATAAAACCTCGTGAGTAAAAACAACCTTTTGAAGCACTACCAAACAAATGGTAATCATGATAGAACTTGTTTGAATCAGTGACAAACTAGGCAAACCCTAGGATTCTCATAAGACTTTATCTAACCTTGAAAAATCAGCTGGCTTAGCCATAAGAGTAGATTGTCTCTGTCTCACGACTGTAGCTAAGTTTTGAAACAAAGTTAGGATATTCAACTGAAAAATAACTCAAAAAAACACCAATATATATATATATATATATATTTCAAATTGGTATCCAGTAAACATGGTGGTGGACGATAAAACCTTTTACCTCCTTACGAGCTAAAAAATTCCACTTAGCGACTCCACAATCCTCAACAGACCTTAAGACTCCACTGGGAAGAACTCTTATCATTATAATATCATTCAAACTCAGTTAGAGGACTGTAGGATTTAAATTTGTAAAACAGAATTAGTTAACTTCTTAAATATTGTCATATCTGGTTGAACTTTTCTTGTTTAGTTGGGTCTACAATCATAGCATAGTGGCTCCTAGAAAGATTCATACTAGAGCCTATCTCGACCTTGACCCACCTAAAATAGTTGGTAACCCAGAAATTATCCTTAGGAAGTCTCCTAGGATTAAATTATCAACTGTTTTTAGATCACCCTTAAGAGCTAATTCAGTCCCTGAAAATATTTCAGCTCTACAACAATCACAAGTTGACTTGGTAAATCCCATTAGAACTAGGTCTCTTGGTGATTTTGATCAGTTAGATTCTGAGTCTTCACTTTCATCTCCTGAAACAAGTGAACATCCTGGTAGTAGAGAAACAACACCTCTTGATTTACATTTCCTTCATATCCTAGGTGTCTCTCATCCAAGATCAGCTCAGAATTCTATTCCTGGTCTGTCCACTTCTACTCACCCTACATCCACTGTCCAAACCACTCCATTTCAGCCCACTTTCCCTTTTGTTAATCCACCCCTTGTGAATCCACCCCCACCACATATCATGGCAACATGGTATGCTCCCTTAGTCTTCCCCTTCCATTAGTCAATTTTCCACAGGACTATCAGTCCAAAATTCCATTATATGATGCTAGCAATGCTACAACTGCATCACAACATGT
The DNA here is from genome assembly GCA_034641835.2 of Pinus albicaulis. Lineage (NCBI taxonomy): Eukaryota > Viridiplantae > Streptophyta > Pinopsida > Pinales > Pinaceae > Pinus > Pinus albicaulis. The sequence continues at coordinate 168,816,121 of CM076578.1, read as the reverse complement.
GGATAAGATGAATGACTACTTTGACAGAAATGAAATTGATGATGATTCTGTCAAGCTTAGAATATTTGCTCAGAGTTTAGGGGGAGAAGCAAGAAAATGGTTCAAAGGCTTAACCCCCCACAGTATTAATGATCTCCAAGCCTTCCATCAAACATTCTTAAACAAATGGGAAGTAAAGAAGAACCCTCTTCAAGTCCTCTCTGATTACAAGAATCTCCATAGAAACACTAGGGAAAGTGTGCAAGCATATTGCACTAGATTTAACAGTGTGTATAATGCACTTTCCCCGGAACTAAAACCTCCACAAGGGTCAGCTTTAAACAAATTTCCTAAAGGGTTTGACCCTGAGATGGCCTATCAACTAAGAGAGAGAGAGATTTTTCAACTCTTGAAGAGATGCAAAAGGGTGCTCTTTCCATGGAAGTCAACTTAATGGAGAAGAGAGCAAGAATGAAAAACGAGAAGAGAGTCTCTTTTAGAGAGGAAAACACACCTTCTACTTCAAACTCAAAGATGGAAAGAATTATGGAGGAGATGATGAAGAAAATGAGCATCCTTGAGAGAGCACAAGCAAGTCAAAATCAAACTGCTCCTCAAAATAGAAACCAGAACCAAAACCAGAATTTTAGAAGGAACCAACCTCCAAACAGATCTAGGGAAGATTATCAGCAGATCACTCCTCCCTTTCATCAAAACTATGTAAGTGAGGTTGAGGAAACAAAATAAATAACAGAGGAGGATGATATGAACATGTTGGGGGTAGATAATGATGACTTTGAAGTTCATTATGATAGCAAACAAGGTCTATACACACCTTATGATGACAGAAGAAATGATGAAAATTATTATCAAGACATGGAAAATGTCATCATAGAATCTCAAAAAGAATATGACCTTAGAAGAAAAACCAGTCAACAAACACCCAACACTAAAACCTCTGACAAATATTCACAAAACAACACTACAACAAAGCCTAAAACTATCAAACCAAAGGACAAAATAGTGGCTGTAAATTCTGGTAATGATAAAGAGAAAGACACTCAAAACGTTACAAAACAGAGTGCAGACATTAGTATTACTAACATCTCAGCTAGTACTCCTGTTAAAACCATTTTGTCAAATGTAAATAAAACAAATCAGCAAGCTGATGTTGCTAATAGAGTGACAGCTAATAGGGCTGAAACAAGAACTTTAAGGAGTCAAATTCCTTTCAGCCTGGAGCAGGAAGTTTCAAATATCAAAATCCTTGTTCCTTTGACTGAGTTAGCTGCCCAACATGTATATAGGACCCAAATTTTGAAGGCTTTAAACATTGAAGAGAATGAGAACATTGTCAATATTAATGATGACCAACCAGAGCTTATTTTTGGTCCAAAGATTGAAGGTATGTATCAAGAGGGACCTGTCCCTCCCTTTTATGTGAGTTTAAATGTTCATGACAAAATTTTACACAACGCTATGCATGATTCTGGGGCTTCTCATAATTTAATGCCTAAAGCTGTGATGGAAAGCCTTGGTCTAGAAATCACCAGACCTTATAAAGATCTGTACTCCTTTGACTCAAGCAGAGTAAAATTTTTAGGATTAATCAAAGACCTCTGTGTTAACTTAGCCCAAATTCCAGCCAAATGCTTAGTAATGGATATTGTTGTGGCTGATGTTCCCCCCAAATATGGAATGTTGTTATCAAGATCGTGGGGGGCTAAGTTACAAGGGACTATGAATATGGACATGACCTATGCGACCATCCCTGTTTTCAATCAGACTAGAAGACTTTACAGGGAATCCCATATGCAATACACAGTTATGAGTCAAAACAGTCTACAAAACTCTCCTCTCTATTCTGTAAATACGGGCCTTGATTCTTTTATTATGTGTAATGATGAAAAATTTAGTGAAAAAGTCACTTTAGTAGGATCAAAGTCCGATAGGGAGGAAGAAGAACACAACGCAGAAGTATCATAATGGTTGGCTCAACCTATGAATGTCAGCAAATCAAACAAAGGTCTTGAGCTACAAGTCATGTGTCCATCGCTCCTAAACCTTGACAGTCAAGAAAACAATCCTCAACCCAATGAAAAACCTAAGGAGTTGAAACAAATGCAACTAAGTGCTGACATTCCACAACAATCAAGAAGCACGTTAGTTGAAGAGGACAACCAACAAACAGATGAAACTGTGAATAGTCCTCTGTGGAGTATGTATTTTGATGGATCATACACTAGAACTAACGCTGGTGCAGGTGTCTGGATTTCCAACACTGAAAATGACCACACAGACTGCATTTCCTGCAAATTAAACTTTCAATGTTCCAATAACATAGCAGAATATGAATCCCTTCTCTTAGGCTTACATCTATTGAAAAACTTAGGAGCCAGAAGAATCAATGTGTATGGGGATTCAGAGTTAGTCATTAGGCAAGTCAATGGAGAGTATAACGCAAATCATCCCAGACTTAGGGCCTACCGAAACGATGTCGTGGATCTTTTGAAAACATTCAAGGAGTCCAAACTGATTTTTGTCCCAAGAAAAAGAAATATTTCCGCCCACAATTTAGCCTTTGCAGCTAGAACATGCTTAATGCCATATAACACCAAATATTTCACAACTCAGGTGAAATTTAGACCAGCTGTGCCTGATAATAAAAATTACTGGCAGGTGTTTGACGAAGACAAACAAATAGAAGACTTCATGCAATTTAGAAATGAATTCAAGCTACACAGTTCAGACTCAGACTATGATACAAACTATGTTGAAGAAAATTTTCTTGGTGAAGAAGAGTCATCTCCTGAGCTTGTCAATATTAATCTTCTGACTAGCAAACTAAAAAGCAAAACAGAATTGAATGCATAGTTAGAAACAGAGGAGTTGGAAACTCTGCACTCTAAAGATGAAAGTTTGCCTAAGGGTCTGGCCCCTTTAGAAGAGTTGTTCTATTTTAACGATGTGGAAAATAAACCAAAACTAGAACCTGTAGAGACTGAAGTGGAAGAGTGAAATATAGGCAGTGAACTTAAACCCATGATGATTAAACTGTCTAAAACTTTACCAGCTCACATTAAACTCAAATACATAGAGCTGTTTAGAGAATTTTCTGATGTTTTTGCGTGGAGTTCCGAAGATCTTAAATCTTATGACACTGAAATAATACAGCACAAAATCCCTCTCAAAGAAAACCAAAAACCATTCAAACAGAAACTGCACAGAATAAACCCTGTTCAGTTACCTTTGGTTCAAAAGGAGATCATGAAAATGTATGAGGCTGGTATTATTGTCCTTGTTAGATATTCTGAATGGGTGTCTAATCTGGTGTCAGTTAGGAAGAAAAATGGAGAGATCAGGCTTTGTATAGACTTTAGAGACTTAAACAAAGCTTCATTAAAGGACAACTACCCTTTACCTAAGATGGATCATATTTTACAAAGGGTGGTAGGGTCTAGGAGAATTTCTTTGTTGGATGGCTATTCAGGGTACAATCAGATCTTAGTCTACCCTGCTGATCAATTAAAGATAGCCTTTAATACACCATGGGGCACTTTCATGTATGTGAAAATGCCTTTTGGTCTAATGAATTCTGGAGCAACCTTTCAGAGAGCCATGGACATAGAATTCTCGGAGGAACTGGGCTTCTTCATCATTATATACCTTGATGATGTCACTGTGTTTTCAAAAACAGATGAAGAGCACTTAAAACATTTAAGAAAAGTTTTCGAGAAATGCAGAAAGTTCGGAATATCTTTAAACCCTAGGAAGACACTATTTGGTCTCCAAGAAGGTAAACTTCTTGGGCACATTATTTCTGAGGAGGGTATAAAGATAGATCCAAAGGGATTGAGGCCATATTGCAAATCTCTCATCCTCGCAACATCGAAGAAACATAATCTTTTCATTGGAAAGTTTAACTTTTCGAAGGTTCATCCCCAACTTGGTTGAGCTCCTTAGGAATATCACACACATGTTAAAGAAGGAGCAAGGGGTAAAATGGACCTTGGAAGCAAAGGAGTCCTTTGAACTGGTGAAACAAGCGTTAACCAAAACACCGGTTCTTATAAGTCCTAATTTTTCAAAAGATTTTTATATTTTTTAATTTGCATCAGAACATACCATAGCTGCTGTCCTTTTACATAAAAATCCACGAGGACAAGAGCAGCCTATTGCATTATTTAGCAAGGCATTGAAGGATGCCCCTTTGAAGTATAACATTATGGAAAAGCAAGCTTTTGCTTTGGTTAAAGCTGAAAAGATTTCGGGGTATACATCTATTTCACTCATCTCCATTTCCTTTGGCTCCCATACCTAGGTTGTTAAAGACATTGTAACACACAGCCCATATGGTAAAGTGGAAGTGGATTATTTGTTATTCTTGAATGTAGTTGAGATGACATGACTCATCAAAGGCCAAGGTCTAGCTAGATTAATGGCTGAATCAAATTTTGAAGTTCTTGATATTAATATGATTGATGCTTTGGATGACCAAGAAGATTTCTCAATTCCCATTATTGAAGACCATTTTATGAATTCTCCTTGGTATGCTAATATTATTTATGTTTTTCTTAATTTGAATACACCTCCTGATTTGACAAAAACAAAGGCAAGGTTCTTAAAGTTAAAAGCTGTAAACTATTGCATTATAGATAAATGTCTTTATTGGAAGAATGCAAGTGGTGTATTGCTTAAATGTTTGCCTGAGTTTGATGCAGAGAAGGTTAAGCACCAGTTCCATGAAGGAGAGTGTGGAGGTCATTTGTATTGGAAGACAACAACCAACAAAATTTTGAGGGCTGGTTTCTATTGGCCTACTCTTTTCCATGATGTGCACAAGATGATCATAGCCTGTCATAAATGTCAACTTTTTGAAGGCAAAAGAAAACTGCTACCCCTACCTCTGCATCCAATTACTGTTGAAGCCCCATTTCAACAGTGGGGACTTGAATTCATAGGAGAAATCCATCCACCATCTTCTGCCTAGCATAGATGGACCACAAACTATTTCACTAAGTGGACAAAAGCCATACCTTGTAGGCAGGCCAATGATTCAGTTATTATAAAATTCATGGAGACTAACATTCTCTTCAGATTTGGCTGTCCTACCAAGATCATCACTGATAATGCAGCAACATTTGGATCAAAGAGGATGGTCGAGTTCTATCACAGATATCAGATAACATTGGGGCATTCCACGGCCTATTACCCTCAAGGTAATGGACTTTCAGAATCCTCAAACAAAATCTTAGTGAACATAATCAAGAAACTGTTGGAGGACAACAAAAAGTCTTGGCACACAAAGCTAGTTCATGCACTTTGGGCTGACAGATTAACTTTGAAGAAATCTATTGGCATGTCACCTTTCCAGCTTGTGTATGGTACTGATGCAATTTTTCCAAAAATTCTTGGTATACCAATGATGAAGTTGATCCAAGAGTTGCAAACTAAAGAAAATGACATGATCAGAAGAATAAATCAGACCATTCATCTTCAACAAACCAAAGAGGAGGTTTATAATAGAGCATTGCAGAAGCAGGACAACATTAAAAAGCTTTTTGACATAAGAACAAAGGCCAGCAATTTCAAAGTTGGGGACCAAGTTTTAAAATGGGACTCAAGGAGGGAAGACAAGGGCAAGCATGGAAAATTTGACAACTTATGGCTTGGCCCTTACTGTATTCATTCAGCTGCTGGTAACAATGCTTATTTTTTATAGGAGTTGAATGGAGCAGAATTGTTTGGGGGTCCTGTCAATGGCAGGATGCTTAAGAATTACTTCTCTTGATCCACATTATGTTTTGAAAAGCCTTTTTATCTTTTTTCTCATTATAAATATCTCATCCACCATTGCGTTCAAAGTTATAAAAAATAAAAAATACAAAAACAGTGAAAGAAAGAAAAGAGGGCAGATTGTGAAAACAAGAAAGGTATAGCCCCATACCAAAAGGAGAAAAGAATCTGAAAGTGTGCAAGCTTAAATGCCACTCCTAAAAACACACTTCTAGTTAGTCATACTGCCTAATCTTGACTAATTAGCTTTAAATTTTCTGCTGATAGGATAGTAAATTCGATTTTCCAAACTGTTTAATCTTGGCTTATCAGTAGATAGTTTAGGATAGAAATTAAAGGTTCAAACATGCTCAAAATCTGAACCTAAGGTTTCAAAGAAAGAATGACTCAAATCTGTTTCAAATTCTGAGTCAAAATATGTAAAAATCTGGTTCTAAGTTGCTCAAAATATGAACCAGTTGACAAAGGAAAGATGGCTCAAAACAAAGTCAAAACAGAGCTATACAAAAGAGGAAGGAAATGCTTTCAAATTTCATATCTCAGGCCTTCCAATTTTATTTTTTTAATTTTCTGCAAAATAAATGTCTATGTGCAGCTTGTTTTTATGCCATAGATCACAGCAAGTCAAACAACTTAATCTTGACTTGATTGTTTTTAAATTTCTGTTGTAGAATTTAGAGAATATAGTCTATTGGACAGTTTAATCCCACCAGACAGTAGATTAGGTAGAAAATTATATGGGCTCAACTGTTTAATCTAAGTCCATGGAGAAATAAGGAATAGAAATAGATTATATTTCCTGCTTTCAAAAGAATAAAATGTTGTAAAAAGAGTTTTCCAATCCAAGTGCACTCTAATAAAAAATAAAAAAAAATGTTAGATCAGTAGGATTGGGTAGGTAGAAAGTTGTATTGATGAAAATCCATTCTTTTTATGGCTTCTAACATATTTTCAAAGCAAGATCATCCCATAAAAGGAAGGGTAGCCCAATGGATGAGGCATAGGTCAGCCTCCCAGAGAATACAAGTTTGAAGTTCTTGATGCCTTCAAGAAGGCACCATCCCCAAGTGGAGCCACTGTTAGCCACCTATAAAATTTGTTATAGCAAAAGGTGGCTAAGAATTTTTAGAGCCTTCAAGGAACAAATTTTATTGCTAAAAAGTGTTGGCTCTTGAAGACTCTTGAAGGCCTCATGCCTCTGTCTGAATCTTCACTGCTGTTCCTGTCTTAAAAACTCTGAAATTCTGCTGATTCCCAAGAAAGAATACTGCTGCAAGCACCATTTTCCTTTTCCCCTTATTCCAAAACTAACCTCACCTTTGCCTTTTCTTTTCCCATGAAATCGTTCATTTTCATGTTTTTCCCCTTTATCCTTCATCAAAACCCTTTTTGATAAGGTTTAAGACCCTTTCTTAGCCTTATCGAAACCCCCAAAACCCCTTTGAAAATCATTGAAAATCTATCAAAATCATATTTTATATATTATAGACTTAAGCCCCCTTGGGCTAAGTCCTTAACCATCCCCTCCATACACCCTAGTGTCAAAACCAAACACCAGCCTTCCAAGTGCTTATCGCGATTAGCCCCTCCTCTCTAACCCCTGATCATATGATTCCCCATATAACCCATGGCCCCGCAGATGGGCGCCTATCCGCTTCGAAATAAATATTTCCGCCCAAAGTATAAACCTTCGGTTATATTAATTTTTCGGTTTTTATTATATTATAAACTTTCTGCTGGGGAAAAAATTCCAGTCAGTCTCCACCATTGATCTGATATACAGATCGACGGTGCGCAGTCTCCTGCCTGGTAGTCCCCGCCAACCACTCACCGTTGCAAAACCACGCGGTATCCATCGCACCGCTTTTAAGAGCGAGGCAGTTTTTTTTTATTTTGTAGCGATTCCATACACAGTTTGACGCGTGGCTTGAGCATTGTTCACTAAACCACATTTCATCGCACGTTAAATATCGAACGTGGACCCAACGCGATATTGACGTCCACCGTCCAATCTGAGGCCGCTCATTGGACGACGATCGCTCACCGAAGAAGCCCGACAGTTAACCAAGATACGACATGGTCATTAAAGCATCTCCACCGTAGATCTGATCTGCAGATTGATAGCCCATACTCCATCGCCCGGTCCCCTCTTCCATAGCACTGCAGGTGGTCCCAGCGCCACATCAGCATCCACGCAGCACATTTTTGGGGCGGGTATCCATGGTTTCTCATCCAGTCAGAAAAGCTGGGCACAGGAATTTTATTCAACATGGTTTAATTAAAGTTTTGATGACGGGTCACATTTTCTAAGGTTTTTGACGCCTATCCTCCGTCGTTGATCGCTTGGGCCGATCTCATCCGACGACCCACGATTGTCCCTTCACCTCCGCTCCTGACCATCGATCTCTGTGCGATCGATGGCTCCGATTCAAATTCTTTTTCTGCCTTCCCTTGATTTCCTCTGATCAATCTCGACCGTTGGATGATGCCATCCAATGACCATGCTTCCTCCACGTGCCTTCTGAAGCAGTAAACCTATACATGCATAGATTTTATAATATGTGTTCATATTTTGCAGGGTTAAATGGTTTTTCTGCCATAACTGAGGAAAATTCAGAAGCAGAGGGTGACGACCCTCCTTCCTTTGATCCATTCCAGAGAATCATTCGCAGGGTTTAAGCTCCACGTTTCATCAATGATTCATGAGGCATTGATGCCATATCACCCCTGCGCAGCCCTATACACTAGCAAAACATAGTAGATCGAGCACAGTCAGAGAGTATCAGTGCCGAAGAAAAAATATATCATAACAGAAGATTAAAGATAGATCTTCGGGAATTACGGCTAAGATGGCTTATCAAAAACCTAATCCACGATTAAAAACACAGTTAAAGGAAAAATCATAAAGGGTCATCAGATAGAAAGCCTCCACCGCCACATCTGAGGCAAATTGATTCCTCCTAGCTACCGCAGCGCCACCTGTGCCTCAAAGCATTCAAATGCAGGCCGAAGTTATTGATCAGGTTCAGACATCTACCTCACAAACACCAGAGAGTAAAATCTACAAACAAACTTAATGACAAAATATCAGCAGAGTTACTTTGACATCACACAGAGCCTCAAAGGTCAAAAAGAGCTCCCACCGAGCTTAAATATTTATGTAAATCATTTAGTACAGAAGACACCTATGTAAGCTTCTTCATTGAGCCCCTCAAAGGCCGAGAAGCCATTTAAGTCTGTATTAATTAGTTTTTGAGATCTTTTATCAGATCTCACCTCCTCATTCTTCTATATATACTTCTGTAGAAGATGAGAGAGGGGTTGGTTGTATAATATTGAAATGTAATTGAGCTTGAGACTTCTATCTATAAATAGTGTTCACTGGCCCTTGGAGCTCTGCTAGTGATAGATAGGTTAGGCTGAGATGTGTAGATGGTTGCTAAACTAAAGCATTGGACTTAAAGCTGTAACTAGTTTGGAGCATCAATACAAGCTGATTTATGGGATCTTGGTCTATGTTGATGGTGATGTTTTTCTCATTGTAATTTGTCATTTTGTTTATTTTTTCATTGTGTTTCATCTTCTCTTATAAATAACAACATGCATAGAGTTAGGACCTACTGTATATCAGTAACCTTCTCTGACTGAAAATCTTTATCTGAATGTTTTCTTCCAATTTGTGTTATTTGGGAATGATTTAATTCAGTTTAAGCATAGGAATGCTGGCGTTCCCTTGTCTTATTTCCTTAGCTTAATATTATTCTTGAATGTTATGTTCAGTATTAGTTAAGTAGAGATGAACTATGGAAGATATGGTGTGCCCTGGTCCTAGTTTTATCCCCAAATACTGTCTGAATGTTTCCCTTGGAATGTGTTAAAAGTTGGCTAGTTTAGAAGTACTTACCAGATCTTAGGCCATTCTATGTTATCTTTGTGCTAGTCTTGAAAGTAACCAAGTAAAGAAGAGCTAGGAGAGGATTTGTGGCGAGCCCGGCCTGCTAGTTTCTACTCCAACAGTTGCCTTCAAGTTTCCCTTTGTTTTAAATATTTTCTATGAAAGTGTATCAAAGGCTGGCTAGTTTAAAAGTACTTACCAGATCCTAGTTTGCTTTTATGCTCTTCTTAAGTGTTTGTCAAAGGCTGGCTAGTTTAAAAGTACTTACCAGATCCTGGGTTTCTTTTTGTTCTGCATCTGTTTAATTTTCCTTCTTGTTGTATCATTTCATTCCATAAATCAATCTTCAAAGAGATCCTTAGACATAGATGACTTTCCCCATGGACCACTCTTCCCTCTCGCTATTCCAATTAAACCCTATTATGACTCCATAGCCCAATGGACTAAAACCTGCAATTATCTATCTTCCTAGCCAAAGCTTGTTCTATTTGCTTGCAACTCCTCACCTTTGAAACTCTTTGCATTTAGAAATTTCTACCTCAAACAGTAATCATGCTCAACCATCCAAAAACAAAACAAACCCTTGGCCTTCATAACTAGCCTAATATCATTACCCCAAACATCAAAGACAAATCCACCTTTGCACTTATTGGAGAGATCCCTCTCCGGATTCAGGAGGGCTAGATCCTAGAATCCCAAAGTGGTTGAAACGACGTTTCTCCCTGCGACTAGAATTTTGCCAATCTTGCTGATTACAGGGAACTAACACATTACAATATCAATTGAATCTATTTAGATATTTCTACATGGTATCAAAGTAGGAATCACAATAGAAGATAAGAACCAAAGTTTTTTTTGAATAGGTATATTGAATTTTCACATTTATTCTTCAAGACCAGCAGCAAATCAAGATGTCTTTCACTAGCTTGAGACTCAAATATTCCCTTGAGGGAAATTTGAATTAAATAACATGGAAGGAAAGGATGGAGGAAGTGTTGGAGGAAAATGGGTTAAAGGAATTCATAGATAGTGATATTCTCAAGCCCGCAACAACAGATGCTCAAAATCTTGATGCATGGAAGAATAATGGAGCAAAGGTGACAAGGATTTTTTTAAAAGGAGTTTGAGATAATATTGTCTCGAACCTCCATGGAAAGGAAAATCCATATGCTATGTGGAAGGCCTTAACAAACCCATTTCATAATAAAAATTACCATGGGAAGTTGCTGTTGAAGGACAATCTCAGAAAGATCAATATGGGGGAGGGCGAGACGATACCAAAATACTTAACGAAGTTCCAATGTCGAGATGAGCTTGGAAGCATTGGTGTGATAGAAGTATAGGATGATTTCATGAGCCTAACACTTGTAGGCCTTCCCAAGAGCTGGAACAACTATTATGATTCGGTAAATGGGAAGGAGAAGTTACCAGAGTGGGATAAATTGTGGTCTGACTTGGTACAAGAAGATATAAGGCAGAGCACCAGAGATGGGACCTATTCTAAATACAAAGAAGAAGATTTTGCATTATTCAGAAAAGGAAAGAAAGCCAAGGGAAAGAAGTCCCGTGCCGAAGAGGGAAAGAGAGACTTATCCAAGATCAAGTGTTTTCACTGTCACGAGTATGGGTACTATGCCACGAAATGTCCACAGAAGGGAAGCAATAAGGATATTGCATTTGCAACAACAGGTGAAGCTCTAGCTTCATAGTTCAAGCTTGATTTTACTCTCATTTCATGCATGGAAAACACTGTAATGGGATGTATGTGGTATCTCGACAATGGTGCCTCATTTCATATGATGAGGAATAGAGATGTCTTCAATGACTTGGAGGAGAAGGACCTCTAGAAGAACATAGAGTTTGGAGATGTTGAGAGCTATAACACAACTGACATAGGTAAAATTACCTTTCAAATGGAGTCTGGATCCCCTCTCAGAATGAAAAATGTTTTGTTTTTTCAATTACTAAATAATAATCATGTTTTTGTAACAGTATTCGAAGGTTGTGGCTATGATGTGATATTTATAAAATGAAATTTTTTCCTTAGACACATCGTCACAGGACAAATGAAATAGATCAGTGTGCAAGTCAAGAATCTGTATGCTGTCGAGGTTGAAGATGCATGCAAAGCCTTAAGGAGAAAGGAAAATGTTAGAGACTTGGTGGTTGAGAGGGAGCATAAATTACCTCTCAATATGCAGCCTCATAATAAGCATCATAAGGTTTTGGAGCAGCCACAATTGGAGAAGCAGAGAGGAGACTGAGTGGAGGCATCCACTTAAGCAGAGACCTCCAGTAGGGGGGAATTTCGATCCAGGTGGGTAGAGGGAGCACATGCAACCATACCTCCATGTGAGAGGTGGGGTGATGTGAATTCATAATCCCAAGAGAATAAATTTGGGCAGGGTCCATTAAGATGTCTTGTCTCATGGATTATTACCATGCTACAGGGGGCCCATAGTACAAATTAGCAGGATGGATCAATGGAGATTGATGGAGTCAGATGTCAGAGTAACAAATTTCATATACTAGAGCATAGATCAGAGTTGACAATAGTGCAAATGGCACAAATGTAGAGTCAACAAAAACACACAGTTTTTAGTAGACAGTGTAGTAGCTAGCAGCAGTTAGAGACTCTAGAGACATATGCATCATACTGATTCAATTTGGATGCTTTTTTAGTTTCATAAGTTGTAGTAGAAAACAACACTAGAGAAGTGTTGCATGCAGAGCATTCCAAAGGTACCAGATCGAGATATATTTGAATTAATTTCTTGTTGAGAGGGAGTGTTGAAAATGGCATCAAAAGGGATTCTGATTTTCTCTTAATTAAATTAGAAGTCAATTGTAATTCCACCACATGACAACTTGTAAGTTTTAACTGAGTCAGGAATACTTATTTAGCTCATTCAATTCGAGTTGGAGGTCAAACTAGAGGCATGTAGGGTGTCTCCTACATTTTAGGAGCCCTGGTTGAGTTATTTGTGAGTTGTAATTAGTTAACTCAAGTATTTGAGCTAAAATTAGTTTAACTAGTTCTAGCTGAGAGATAAGTTAGTGTTAGGTCAAGTGAATTAAATTTGATTTAATTCAATAATTTAATGAGTAATTCGCTATAAATATTTGTTGCATTTCAGTTCTAAGAGTGGCCCAGTTGAGATTTGGGTTAAAGGGAAGATAACTATCAATTGTATAATTATAAAATTGTACAGGTCATGCATGAGGTCATCAAGAAGCCTTGGATGTATTGCGTAATCATTAATTGGTAATTTCCTAATTAATAGCGGCTCAATGTTGGAAATACTGAGAGGGGGGTGAATCAATATTCCTTTCAATTAGAGCATTAGTTAATCTTCAATTATTATCAGTGTTTGTACAATGATATCAGTATACAAAAGGAGCAAAAATGCACACAATTTTTAAGGTGTAAACCCACTCCGGGACAAAAAACACCTAATTCTTTTCTAATAATTATTTAATATTGAATTCCAATTGAAAATAAAGCTCCAACTTCCTAGAATCTAGAAAAAAATTCTTCTCCAGCTCCCACTGGATGGACGCTCCAACCCCTGAGATTCTTCAGTAGTCAACTGAACAGATGCCCCAACACCAAAGGAGCTACAACTCACCCTAGCACCACCCTACCACCCTGAAGTTTTCACAGGCTTGAACCTATTGGTGACTTCATGCACCAACCTAGAACCACCCTACCACCCTATAGAAGAATAAAAGAAGAATGGAATTTCGTACCAGGGAAAATGGTCCACTTTACAATGATATAGAATGATGTAGAAGAAGAAGAAACACTAGATCATAACCCCAACTATGACACAACCACCTAATGATGATCCTATACCTCCCTACACTGCCTCTTCAACTCTTGGCAGATAGACACTAGTACAATTTTTACAATAATGTATTTACAATGACTTAGTACAATGATAACTTTACAGTGACTGGATGCAGTGCTGCCCACTAGAAGACTTCATGTGATGAACTTTTTGCCACTGTTCTACACCTTGATTTCTACTCTTGTCATGCTACTCTCTACTGTACCTTTATTTTCTTTTCTGCCCTAAAAATTCTGGTCCTTTGCAGCCCTGGACAACACATGATCTAGTTTTTTCTTACCTTCTAGGAGCTCGATACTCAGAGAGAGATTTATGATGATTTTCCCAAGGTCACTTATTTGAGATGAATTTCAGGAGCCTGAAAATATTATGCACCTTGATTTAAAATTTTTATAGGAGCTTCCTCATGATTTCAGCTTCGCCTCATAAAAATTTCAGCTTATAAAAATTTCAGCTTATGGACCTTCGTAGAAAAAAAAGTTTGACCGAAAATGCCACGATGACCTATTTCAGATAGCGAAATGCCTGCATAAGGAGGATATCAAGATCACAATTTATATAAATTCTTAGGTTGAGAAGGGCTTAAACAAGTGAACGTGGGAGGGATTTTAGGAGCTTAAAAATTATTAATTATTGACTTTTCAATGACCCACGCCACAACCCTATGGGGTTGTTTTAAAACCAGCTCCAAAAATAGAAGAAAAGAGATATCAACACCTTAGAAATAAGCCACTTCGAGGGGGAAACCTCCAATACATTACATGAATGAATAATACTTGGATTATACAAATGACCAAAAACTAATTCTATATATAAGATTCCATGGGCCCACAATATAATCCTAGCCGACCTAACAATAACAATGTAAGGGCACAATAATAACAATATTGGGGTTACAGGGGTACAACAATAACAATAAGGGGGCTACATTAATAACAATAAGGGACTAAACTAGTAATATAGGGACCTAACATGCCCCTCTCCTTCAAAAAAGTGTTGTCCTCAACGCTTGAGTAGCTCTGGGTGCTTCTGTATAAAATTCTCATCCTCCCATGTAGAATCTTCAGTGGGTAAGTTCTTCCACTTGATGAGATGCTCTGAAATTGATCGATTTTGTAGCTATCGAGTTATTGTTTCCGTGACTACTTTAGGTTCCAATATGATTTTTCCTTCCTCATCAAGTTCTGGAAATATTGTTTGAACTAGAAGATTTTCACCTATAGCCTTCTTTAAGCATGAAACATGGAAAATTGGATGCACTCGTGAAGAAGCAGGAAGCTCCAATTTGTATGCCATAGTACCAATCTTTTGCAACACCTTGTAAGGACCATAGTACTTTGGCGATAATTTATTATCCTTCTTAGCTTGCTTGAGGGACATTTGTTTGTATGGTTGTAGCAGTAAAAATACCCAATCTCCTACATCAAAACTTCTCTCACTGCGATGTTGATCTGCCTGTTGTTTCATTCGATTTTGTGCCAAATTCAGGTTATCCTTTAAGAGTTGGAGAACTTCTTGTTGATGCTCGATGTGATCTTCCACTGCTTGAACCTTTGAATTTTCCCTTAAAGATGATGTGATCGATGGTGGATGATATCCATAAAGTGCATAAATGGGGTCATTTTTGCTGCAGTATGGAAGGAAGTGTTATACCACCATTCAGCGAGAGGTAACCACTTGACCCATTGTGTTTGTTTATCAGATATAAAACAACGAAGATATCCTTCCAAACATTTATTTACTATCTCAGTTTGACCATCAGATTGAGGATGATAAGATGAGCTATGAGCTAATTGAGTACCCAAACAAGAAAATAACTTCGTCCAAAAATTTCCAGTAAAAATGGGATCTCTGTCGCTCACAATAACCCTTGGGTTTCCATGTAACTTTTGAATTGTGTCCATAAATGTAGTAATAATTGTACTTGCTTTAAATGGATGAGATAATGCACAAAAGTGTGCATACTTGGTAAGTCTATCAACTACCACCATGATGACACTCTTTCCTTCGGACTTAGGTAAACCTGTGATAAAATCCATTGAAATCTCCTCCCAACGTTGACTTGGAATGGATAAAGGTTGTAGAAGTCTCGGGGTCTTAATTTTCTCAACTTTATTCTGCTGGAAAACCAAACATTCTGCCACAAAATTTTGAATATCAGATTTAAGGCCATCCCAAAAAATTCTTTCTTCACCCTGTGGTAAGTTTTTAAAAATCTTGAGTGTCCTCCTAAAGGAGAAGTGTGCAATTCCAAAAGAATCTTATGTTTTAGTTGGGAATTCTTACAAAGATATAAGCGATCTTTGTACCATAAGGAATCATTTTTCCAACTAAATGTATCAGATGTACTAGGATCTTGCTGCAACTTTTGAATGATTATCCATACATCTTTGTCCTTCTTCCATTCATCTCTTGCTTCAGTTATCCAATCTGGTTGGATAATAGAAATGGCACAAAGCAATGCTTCCACCTCTTCATTCTTTCTTAAGAGTGCATCTGCAACAACATTAAGCTTTCCTTTTTTGTAGATTATTTCAAAGTCATAACCCAACATCTTTGTGACCCATTTTTGCTGCTCTTCTGAAGATAGTCTTTGTTCCAAAAAGTGATTAAGACTATCATGATCAGTTTTTACCTTGAAGTGTCTTCCCATTAGGTAAGTTCTCCATTTCTTTAGTGCATGCAGTATTGCTAACATTTCCTTCTCATAAATAGGTTTCTGTAAATACTTTCCTTTGATTGGACGACTTTCAAAAGAAATGGGTCTTCCTTCTTGCACTAAAACAACACCAATTCCATTTCCTGAGGCATCACATTCCACAATAAAGGTTTTTGTGAAGTCTGGCGTAGCTAAGACCGGTGCTAGGCACATTGCCTCTTTAAGATGTTCAAAGGGCTTAGTTGCTTCAGGAGTCCATGAAAATGCATCTTTCTTCAATAATGTTGTTAGAGGTGCTGCTATTCTCCCATAATTCTTAACAAACTTGCGATAATACCCTGTTAACCCGAGAAATCCTCGCAACTGCTTTATGGTTGTGGGGACTTTCCATTCCTTAATGGCTTTAATTTTGTTAGGGTCTACCTTAACACACTCGTGAGATACAATATGACCCAGATATTCCACCTCTTGTACTCCAAAGAAACATTTGGATGTTTTTGCATATAATTGTTTCTCCTGCAATAGTTTGAGCACCCTGTCAACATGTTGAACATGATCCTTCCAAGACCTACTGTAGATTAGTATATCATCAAAAAATACTAGAAAATTTTTTCTAAGGAAGGGTTTGAAAATGGAATTCATCATCCCTTGAAATGTAGAAAGTGCATTGGTAAGGCCAAAAGGAATGACCAAAAATTCATAATGTCCCTCATGAGTTTGAAATGATGTTTTCAGAATATCTTCAGTCTTCATTCTAATTTGATGATATCCTGAATGAAGATCCAACTTGGTAAAATAAATTGCTCCATGTAATTCATCCAATAATTCATCAATCACAGGAATGGGAAATTTGTCTTTAATGGTGAGCTTATTGAACTCCCTATAATCTAGACACATGCACCATGATCCATCCTTCTTGTGCACCAATACTACTGGAGCAGAGAAAGAACTTTGACTAGGTTGAATTATACCAACCTCTAACATTTCTGCAATCATACGTTCAATTTCACTCTTTTGGACATAAGGATATCTATAAGGCCTGATGTTTGGAGGAACACTTCCTGGAATCAAATGAATAGCATGATCATGGTCACGAATAGGTGGGAGTCCTTTGGGAATTTCAAACACCTTGGAATGATTGTCCAAGACTTTTTGGAGATCTGCAGAAATAGATGATTTTGATGTTGGAACTTCTAGTGAGCATAATTGTGCAATTACGCCTCATTGTTATTTTTTTAGAAGCTTTTTCATGACATTAGAGCTTATTATCTTTCTCGGCTTCCCTGCGATACCCCATAATTCGACTTCCTTTCCTTCTGAAAAAAAATTCAAGAAAAGTTCTTGAAAATTAAAAGCTACCATCCCCAAATATTGTAACCATTGTACTCCTAGTACAACATCAACACCTCCCATAGGAATGGAAAGCATTGGACTATTCAATGCATATTCTCCCATGGGTAGCTTGATATTATGGCATTTTATAGAGAAATTTATAGTTCCTCCAATTGAAACCATCACTTGACATTCTGGTGCTGGGTATAGGAAACAATTCAATTCTTTGGCTACCTTACAATGAATAAAATTATGGGTACTACCCGAATCAATCAGCACTATTACCTTTTTCTTCTTGATATGTCCTTCTATCTTGAGTGTTTGCGGAGTGGTAATTCTTCCCAATGCATTAAATGATATGGTCATACTCATTTCTTCCTCTTCTAGGGTTGGTTCCTGTTGTATATCCTCTTCTTGTTTATTTTCTTCTTACTCTTCACAATCTATGTAAAATAATTTCTTCTCAGCACACTTATGACCTTTAGTGTATATTCTATCACAACTGTAGCAAAGCCCTTTTACTATTTTTTCTTCCAATTTTTGTGGTGTCAACCTTGTAGGTTGTGGAAAACTAGGAGTAGCAACACTTCCCTCTTTATAGAAGTGAGTGGTAGGCTTCCTTGTCGCCATAATTTTACATTCAATTTTTCTTGCCAACCTGAATGCCTTCTCCAATGGATCAGGTTCCAAAACGTGAACTTCGTGTTGGATTTTATCCTTTAAAGTACCTATAAATAGATCAATCATGTGTTCCTCTGGAATATCAGTTACCCTTATATTCAATTTTTGGAAGTGCTCAATGTGCTCCCCCATTAAACCCTTTTGTTTGAGATTTATCAATTGGCTAAAGAAGGTGTTTCTCTTTGTATCCTCATAATGTGCTATCATTTCCTCTGTAAAAATTGACCAAGTGAAATTTTTTTAATGGGAGCAAAGCCATCGATACCATACAAATTTATTTTGTTCTAAATGTAAAGTTTCAATGCGTAAATTTTGTGTGTTTTGCACATTATGGAGATCAAAATATTGCTCCATCTGTAGTATCCATGTTACATGATCCTTTCCATCAAACTTCCTCATATCCATTTATCAATTGGCTAAAGGATTTGACCTAGACATGTGTTATCAATTAAGGGAGAGAGAACCCCTCACATTAGAAGACATGCAGAAATGGGCAGTAAGTGTAGAAGCTGACCTAAATGCCAGAAGGGCTAGATTGAAAAAAGAGAACAAGGTTACCTACAAAGATGAAGCTGGACCCTCCACATCAGATTCCAAAATTGACAGCTTGGTTAGAACCATGGAAAGGATGTTGGAGAGAATAAACATGAATGAGAGAGCATATCCTAAAGAGAACCAAACAGCTCCTAAAAATAAAAATCAAAATCAGAACCAAAAATTTAGAAGGAATCCCCCTCAGATAAGACAAAGAGGACCTGATCGACAATTTAGACCTCCTTTCCAACAAAACTATGTTGATGATGATGAGCGAGTGATTGAATAAACAGAGGAAGATCACATAAACTTATTAGGAGTAAACAATGAGGATATTGTTTTCCTCACTGAAGAAGAACAAGGCATATATACACCCTATGATGAAGAAAGCCCGGAATCTGAAGATTACAAACAAGGCTTTGAAAATTCTATAATGGAAGTACACAAACAATATGATCTTGGGAGCAAAAAGAGTCAAGACACTCCCAAAAAGAAAACCTCTGAAATTTCTGCTAGGAACAATACTGAAAATATTCCTAGAAAGATAGCAGAAAACAATAAAACAATGGCTGAAATTTCTGATAAAAACAAAGGAAAAAGCACCCAAAATTATGGAAAAACTAGTGGTGACCAAGGTAGCACTAGCAACTCAGCTAATGCTCCTACAAAAAATATTTTAACTACTGTCCATAATAAAAACCAACAAGCTAATTTTGTTGAGAAAACAGTGACTAAGAAAGTTGATTTAAACATATTAAAAACATAGATACCTTTCAGCATAGAGAGTGAAATTGCCAAAATCAGGATCCCTATCCCTCTAACTGAATTAGTCACCCAAGATGTATATAAACCCAAATTTTAAGAGCTTTAAACTTAGGAGAATAGACTGATTTTTTCAATGTGACTGATGACAAACCTGAACTTCTGTTTGGACCAGAAGTAGAAGGAAAATTTCAAGAAGGAGGTGTCCCTCCCTTTTATGTCGGTCTCAACATCCATGATAAAATTTTGCACAATGCCATGCTTGACTCAAGAGCATCACACAATCTCATGCCAAAGGTGATAATTGAAAGATTAGGCCTTAAGGTGACCAGGCCATACAAAGATTTATACTCCTTTGACTCCAGCAAGGTAAAATTCCTAGGCCTAATAAAAGATCTCTATGTCAACTTAGTACAAATTCCAGCCAAGAGATTAGTGATGGAGATTGTAGTGGATGATATACCTCCTAAATATGGCATGCTCCTTTCAAGGTCATGGGGTGATAAACTCCAAGGTACCCTGCAGATGGACATGACTTATACAACCATCCCTATCTTTAGTCAACCAAGAAGACTATATAGGGAAACACACATGAAATACATGGTTAGTAGTCAAGAAAGACCAGACAATTTCACTCTTTATTCTATCCACATATACCTTGACTCATTCATAATATACAATGATGAAAACCTCAATGAGCAAGGATTAGAAGATGATAAACCAGCCATAAAAGAAGAGGAAGGAAAGGAGGAAAAGCCAAAACAGTTTGCTATTTCATAAAATCACATCAAACACAATGAATACCCTAAGCTACAAAAAAGCCCTCAACTTATTACTAATCATGAGGATCAAAAAGAAAAACCTCAACATACCGAAAACCTTAAGGAACTAAACAAAAATAAACATAGTGCATATCCTAAAGAAAAACATAGTGACACTTGCAAACAAAATAAAGAGGATAGAGATGAAGTGGATAATAAATCTGAAACTAATCCTCTTTGGAGTATGAGTTTTTATGGGTCTTGTAGTAAAACTGGTGCAGGAGCAGGCATATGGGTGCATAACACAGAGAATAATCATGCTGAAGGTCATTCATACAAGTTAAACTTTCAATGCACTAACAACATAGCAGAGTATGAAACACTCCTCTTAGGACTACATTTATTGAAAAAATTAGGAGCCAAGAGGATAACTGTCCATGGAGATTCAGAACTGATAATTAGGCAAATAAAGGGAGAATACACTGCCAAACATCCAAGACTAAGAGCCTATAGAGATGATGCCATGGATATCTTGAAAACTTTTGAAGAATATGAGCTCACCTTTGTCCCTAGAAACCAAAACATTCTTGCCAATGGTTTAGCCTTTGCTGCTAGTACATGTCTGAAACCTTATGAAAGCAAACACTATATAATCCAAGTCAAATATAGACCAGCAGTCCCAGATAATGAAAGATACTGGAAATTTTTTGAAGGAGATAAACAAATAGAAGACTTCCTACAGTCCATAAATGAGTTTGAAGTGCCAAATTCAGAATCAAAGAGTATGAAGAAGACTGCCCTACTAGGGAACAATCTTGCCAAGAATAACCTCTTGACACTACTGATATAAGTCTGTTAACCAAAGAACATAAAAATAAAACAGAAATATGCACTGATTTGGAAAAAGAAGATCTAGAAGTGCTACAGTCTAACACTGAAAACTTGCCAAAAGGACTAGTGCCTCTAAAAGAATTGTTTGACTTTAATGATGTTGCCAAAAAACCAAAAATAGAGCCCACTGAAACTGATGTTGAAGAATGAAATATAGGCAGTAAAGAAATGCCTAAAATGATCAAATTATCCAAAACAATGCCAGCTCATATAAAACTGAAATATCTTGAGCTATTTACATAATTTTCTGATGTGTTTGCTTGCAGTTATGAAGATTTAAAATCATATGATACAGAAATAATTCATCATAAGATACCCCTGAAAGAAAACCAGAAGCCTTTTATAAAAAAAATTGCGTAGAATAAACCCTGTGCAATTACCTCTGTTTGAGAAAGAAATCAAAAAAATGTATGATGCTAGAATTATAGTCCCAGTGAGGTACTCAGAATGGGTATCCAATCTTGTATCTGTAAGGAAGAATACAGGAGAAATAAGGCTTTGTATAGACTTTAGAAACTTGAGCAAAGCCTCTTTAAAGGACAATTACCCCTTGCCCAAAATGGATCATATCTTACAAAGGATAGTAGGTTCTAAAAGAATTTCTTTGCTAGATGGCTTCTCAGGATACAACCAAGTATTGGTACACCCTGATGATCAAATTAAGACAACTTTTACCACACCTTGGTGCACTTTCATGTATGTGAAAATGCCTTTTGGTTTAATAAATGTTGGTGCCACATTCCAGAGAGCCATGGATATTGCTTTCTCAGAGGAAATAGGTTACTTGATTGTGATTTACTTAGATGACATCACAGTCTATTCCAAAATAGATGAAGAACACCTAATACACCTAAGAAAATTCTTTGAGAAATGAAAAAAGTATGGTTTATCCTTAAACCCCAAGAAAACTTTGTTTGGTCTCCAAGAAGGTAAACTTCTAGGCCATATCATATCTAAAGAAGGGATAAAGATAGACCCGAAAAGGATTGAGGGAATATTGCAAATCAATCATCCTAGAAATATCAAAGAACTTCAATCTTTCATTGGGAAGATTAATTTCTTGAGAAGGTTCATACCCAACCTACCTAAACTCCTTAGAAACATTACAAACATTCTTAAGAGAGAAACAAGAGTTAGATGGACCTTAGAAGCAAAGAAATCCTTTGAATTGGTAAAACAAGCGCTTACTCAAACACCAGTTCTTATTAGTCCTAATTTTACCAAAGACTTCTTCATATTCTCCTTTGCATCAGAACATGCAGTTGTTGTTGTCCTATTACAGAAAAAACATAAAGGGACAAGAGCAGCCCATTGCATTTTTCAGCAAGGCATTAAGATATGCCCCTCTGAAATACAACATAATGGAAAAACAAGCTTTTGCATTAATCAAAGCTTTAAAAGATTTCAAAGTTTACATTTTGCACTCACACATCATTGCATTTGTGCCTCACTCAGTGGTAAAAGACATCTTAACACAAGATCCTGATGGCAAAAGAGGAAAGTGGATTGTTGTTATACTAGAATATGATTTAGAAATCAAGCCCACTAAGCTCATCAAAGGCCAAGGACTAGCAAAACTTATGGCTAAAACCAACTTTCAAGCACTTGATATAAACATGTTAAATGCATTAGATGAACAAGAGGAGTTGGCAACTCCGCTTATTGAAGATTATTTTCTGAATTCATCTTGGTATGCTGATATTTTGTATGTGATTCTCAATCTTAATGTTCCTCCTGGTTTGTCTAAAACAAAGGAAATATTTTTAAAGTTAAAAGCTGTAAATTACTGCATTCTAGATAAAAGTCTATATTGGAAAAATGCTAGTGGATTATTGCTTAAATTTTTTCCTGAGAATAATACAAAAAGGATCAAGCATGAATTCCATGAAGGAGAATGTGGAAGCCATCTCTATTGGAAAACTATTTTTAACAAAATCCTTAGAGCTGGTTACTACTGGCCCACCCTGTTTCAAGATATCCATAAAATGGTAATTGCCTGCCATAAGTGTCAAACCTTTGAAGGCAAAAGAAAATTGCTACCCTTACCTCTGCATCCTATCACTGTTGAAGCTCCTTTTCAACAGTGGGGCCTAGAATTCATTGGGGAAATCCATCCTGCTTCATCTGCTCAACATAAATGGATCCTCACAGCAACTGATTACTTCACTAAATGGATAGAGGCCATCCCTTCTAGGAATTCCATAGACTCAGTCATCATTAAATTCCTTGAAAGCCATATTCTGTCTAGATTTGGCTGTCCTAAGAAGATTATCACTGACAATGCTACTGCCTTTGGATCCAAAAAGATGGTGGATTTTTGCCACAAATATCATATTAAATTAGGCCATTCCACAGCTTATTACCCTCAAGGTAATGGGTTGGCTGAATCCTCAAATAAAAGTCTAATAAACATCATCAAGAAGTTGTTGTAAGAAAATAAAAATTCATGGCACAACAAGCTAGTACATGCAATATGGGCTGACAGGTTAACATGCAAGAAATCCATTGGAATTCTCCCTATCAGCCAGTTTATGGAGCAGATGAAATTTTTCCAACAAGCCTAGGAGTGCCAGTCATGAAGCTGATCTAGGAGATAAAGTCTTAAGAAGATGACATGATAAGAAGGATAAATCAGACCATACAGTTGCAGCAAACAAGAGAAGAAGTCTAACAGAACACAACAAGTGCAAGAAAACATCAAGAAGCTATTTGACAAAATAACAAAGGCAAATGACTTCAACATCGGTGACAAAGTGCTCAAATGGGATTCTAGGAGAGAAGACAAAGGAAAACATGGTAAATTTGAAAATCTGTGGAAAGGTCCCTATATTATCCATTCTGCTAGAGGCAACAATGCATTTTTCTTATAGGAAATGGATGGAACAGAAATTTTTGGAGGTCCTGTCAATGACAGGATGCTCAAACATTATTTCCATTAAGATAACAAGTTTAAAGCTTTATCCATTGTATATAACATTATTTAAAGAAAAATCAGAGAAAAAAATAAGAACAAAAATTAGAAAAACAAAGAAAAAGAGGGCAGATAAACAGAAAAGGTACAACCCCATACCAAAAAAGAAGAATCTGAAAGTGTGCAAGTCCAAATGCCACTACTTTGAAAGAGAAAATGTTATTCAGTCATAAAGCCTAATATTGATTGAATAAATTTAAATTTATGCTGATAGGTTAGTGAATGAAGATATGCCAAACAATGTAAACTTGGCTTATCAGTAGACTAGATTAGGAAAGAGAGAGATGGTTCTAAGAAGATCAAAATCTGAACCAAAGAAAGAAAGAAGGATGTCTAACAATTTCAGATCATAAGCCTTCACAGTTTTGTTTCAATTTTTCTGAAAATAAAGTCTATGTGCATCTTGTACAAAATGTCATAGCCCCATAATAAATCAGACTGTCTAATCTTGATTTGGTTATGTTTTAAATTTCCTGTTTCTAGATTAGAGAATGAAAATCTGTCAAATAGTTCAATCTTGACAGATAATTAGAAAGGGTAGAGAAATAATGAGTTCATCAGTTTAATCTGAATTCTTGGATGATATAAGGGTAAAATTAGATAGTTTTCCTAATGGAAAATAAAAGAAAAAATGATGTTACAAATTTAGGACAAGCATGTTGTGTAGGTACAAGTTTGGGTTCAAGACTAATCATGCCATGGTTCAAATGCTGAAAGACCTTCAAAGCAGAAAAATCATCAAGTCAAAGGGAGATTATCAAGGTGCAAAACAAGGCACTGATCTACTTTTCCAGAGACTTATTCTTTGAGGTTCTTGACACCTCCAAGGAGCTACCTTCCCCAAGTGGAGCCACTGTTATCCATGTTGATCAGCAGTTGTCATTGATGTCAACCCACGCAGCACCAGGGGCTAACCCAATATTGCATAGGAATTTTTACCTACCAAATTAATATATTCTGGGTCAATAATGCTCTTGATGGTTTCTACTTGTCGAGATGTTTCCATTGATATATGGCACGCCATTTAATTCTTCACGGTTTGAGAGATATTCATGTTTGAAGTTTGTAACCCCAGTTAGTGAGCTAAAACCCCATGGGGTTGGGGCATGGGTCATTGAAAAGTCATAATTAATATTTTTTTTAAGCTCCTAAGATCCCTCCCACGTTCACTTGTTGAAGCCCCTCTCAACTTAAGGATTCATATAAATTGTGATCTTCATTTCCTCCTTATGAATGGGATTTGGCCATCTAAAACAGGTCATCGTGGAATTTTCGCTCTAAATTTTTTTCTACGAAGGCTCAGAAGCTGAAATTTTTATGAGGTGAAGAAAAAATCCTGAGGAAGCTGCAATAAAAATTCCAGATCAAGTTGCGCAACAGTTTTGGAGATATGATCTGTGGAAATAAGGGTTTTTGCAGGCTCCTGAAATTCATCTCAAAGAAGTGACCTTGGTAAAATCGTCATAACTCTCTCTCTGAGTATTGGATTGGAATTTCGTAAAAATTGGTAGATAGTGCACAGTTTTTAATTTTCTCTCTATCAATTTCAGGAACAAATGAAGAAACAGTGACATGTGGCATGCCGTACAAGTGCACTCTGCTGAAACAGTCCATAATTAGGGCATTGTGAAAGATTGGGTATAACTCTCTCTTCAAGAATACAAATTGGGTCAGACCTGTGGCATTGGAAAGATAACTTAGAGGACTACTACAGGACCAAAAATTAGATATTGAGGATCTGAAATGACAGAGATACAACAGATTCAATATCAAGCTAGTAGAAGGCAAGAAAAATCTAGATCATGCGTTGTCAAGGGTTGCAAAGGACCAAACTTTATACGGAAAAAAAGAAAAGCAAGGTGCAGCAGAGGGTAGCATGACAAGAGCAGCAACTAAGGTGCATAACAACAGCAATAATTTCATCATATGAAGTCTTCAAGTGGGAAGCACTGCATACAATCATTGTAAAGGTATCATTGTACTTAGTCATTGTAAATACATTGTTGTACAAATTGCACAAGTGTCTATCTGCCAATGGTTGAAGAGGAAATGTTGGGAGGTCTAGGATCATCATCAGGTGGTTGTATCAAAGTTGGGGTTATGGTCTAGTATATATTCGTCTTCTACATCTTTCTATATCACTTTAAAGTGGACCATTTTCCCTGGTACGGGAGTCCATTCTTCTTTTATTCTTCTATAGGGTGGTAGGGTGGTGCTAGGGTGAGTTGTAGCTCATTGGGTGTTGGGGCATCTATTCAGTTGACTACTAAAGAATCTCAGGCATTGGAGCGTCCATCCAATGGAAGCTGGAGAATAATGCTTTTCTAGATTCTAGGAAGTTGGAGCTTTATTTTCAATTGGAGTTGAATATTAAAGAATTATTAGAAAAGCATTAGGTGGTTTTTGTCCCGGAGTGGGTTTCCACCTTAAAAATTGTGTACATTTGTGTTCCTCTTGTTTACTTCTATCATTGTACAAACACTGGTAATAATTGAAGATTAACTGATGCTCTAATTGAAAGGAATACTGATTCCCCCCCCCCCCCCCCTCCTCAGTATTTCCAACAAGCCATCTATAAAAGTTTGTCATATCAAATGATGGCTGAATAGGTTCTCAAATTTCCAAAAACAATATTTTATGAAAAACATTGTGAGTTTTGGAAATCTCACTATCTTCATTATCCTAAATCTATCAGTTCACTAAATCTTCATCTATACCTGTTGAATATCATCCTGTTGTCTCAAAAAGGTTCATTTCAGGTTGTTTTCCTCATTTCACCACCCCTCCATAATCCTTCCTCATTCACTTTTCCCCCCCTCTTTTCACCCCCTCACTTATACTCTCATCCATTTCCCCTTTTCCTACATAAAAACCCTTTCATTTCATCATTCTCCCTAAAAAGGGCTTTAAAAACCATGTAAAATCCTTTTAATTGGTTTTAATTAACTTTTTTACCCTATCAGATCACCTAAAAACACTAAAAAACCCTATTTTTTGGCTTATTCCACCCCTTTTGCAAAATCAGACCTTAAGCCCTTTTTCCGGCTTAAGCCTTAGCCTTTTCCCCTCATGTGACCCGAGACCCCGACTACCCGCTATCCCCAAAGCTCCCCTCATCCTTAGCTCCTAGTCCCTTTTTTCCCCACAGGACCATTCCTCCATCGTTCTTTAAATCCCCTTCACCTATCTATTTCCCCGCGCCACGTGCTTTCCCCTAAAAAATTCATTTCGATCGTTGATCCTTCCGATCCAACAGCCATTGTATCCCCACCTTTCCATCTCACTCCCAACCATTCCCGCTACCCAATAAGATAACACACCTCACCCCATCGGCCGCACCTTCCACTACTTCTCCCGCCAACCAATCTCCATTCGCCACCTGTATCCCACTACCGCCCTTTACCAATCTACTCCTCCTATTGGGTTTAACCCACACCATTGATCTGACTCACTCAGATCCAATGGCCATTAACCCATATCGTACGCATTTTTCTGTTGGGGTTTAACTCCCCATTTCCATGCGAAACGGGCGGTTTTTCCCTGGACACGCATCAAGCGGCATATGGTATCATGTCCATCCACCCTGAAACTGCTTTCCGCCAATCATCCACGCGATAAACCGCCGCGGTTTTGAAAAACCACCTTCCCCCTCCTTCGCGCCATAATTCAAATTTCTTCCACTTCCCACCTAGTTTCGCCTATGGAACCCTTCCCTATGCATATCCCCTTTCTTTGCAAATTTCTCCAAACGCCTCATAAAAACCCTTGATAGCAGTTTTAACCCAAAAAATGCAGGATTTAAATTAATTATTGTTTGTTGTTGCAGGTTTAATGACGGCCCGAGCCTAAGAAGCCATTCCACAGTCAATTAAGCAGTGAAAGTCTCTGGATGACAATCCAAGTGGCCAGAAACATGAAGAAAAAGGGACATAGGGTAAATCTAAAGGCTAAATTGATGATTCATGACCATAGATCTGATCAAGAAACCCTTCGATACACAGGGAAATCCCTGCACACAAACAGTCAAAGAAAAACAGTTAGATCAATGATAAAATAATGGTGAACAAAGGATAAAGGCTTAATCCAAGGATTAAAGAATAAAGCTAAAGGATTAGCCCTTTAAAAAATCAGCGATTAATGATAAAATTCAAAGATTTAAATATGAAGGATAGATGGAAAAAATAGTTATAAAGCAGAACAAAGGATAAAGACAGTGATGCATAATATTAAAGTTAAATCAAGGTTAAAGGCCTAATACAGCAGATTGATGAATAAAACAAGGAAGATTACCCAAAGACAGCTTTGAATTACTAAATAAAGGAGAAATTACTTCTCCAAAGAAAAATTTGCCACCTACAGCATTATTTCTTTCCATAAAGGCTTCAAGCAGTTATTACTCAATCAGAGATATTTTGAAGCAGCTCAACAGTTATTACAAAGTTATTACAAAGCCTTAAAAGTAAAATATTTCAGCCTAATTAAACTTAGAAGTTAATACAGAAGTTATTATTCAGAGTAACTCTTTTAGGTATTTTTGCCTTGGGCCTTGCATGGACTCAAAGGTCAAAAAACATTAACTTTGTAATAAATAACACTTAAACACCCTAGCTTAGTAGAACCTCCTCATTTTGCATATAAATATTGCATATGAGCCCCATTAAAAATGTTGGTTACTTGATGTTTTTTGGACCGATTTCTGCTGCTGAGCTAATTAAGGAATGTTAGGCTGAAGTGAAGAAGCCTCTGAGTTGCATAGAGCTGTTGTACATGGAGTATTTTAACTGGTTTGATCATTAATAATACAAGCATGTTCACTAGATCCTTGAGCTTTGTCAATGGTGAATTTTTCCTAATTGTTACTGTTCTTCTTATGTTTTCCATTATGTTCATATTTCTCTATAAAGAACCAGAAGTTTTAGATTAGGATTTGTTGTTTCAACACCCTATTTCTGTCTGTATTCTTTATGTTCATGTTTTCTTCTGCATAGGTTTTATTAGAAGATTCTTAATTGCCTTCTAGTCATATCTAGTTTTTTGTCTTGGAAATGATTCAATAGAGTGAAACCAAGGAAATTATGGTAAGCCCATGTTCCTTTGAGTACGGCTTGAGATTTTGTTTTCAAGACCTTTCTTTAAAGTGCACTTATTAGATTCTGAACCAGTGAGGTTTAAGGTATGCCCTGCCCTCTAGACTGTCTTGAAATGTTGCTTTGAAGAGTATTTTAAGAGTTTGTCAAAAGCAGATTAGATTAATTATGTTTGATCTTAGACCACTCTTACTATTATCTTGTATGTTTTCTTTGTTTGAAAGTAGTTCTTGAATTACTGGATTGTTGTCTTAGAAGTTTGCTTGTTAAAGTTTGTCCAAAGAGGATTATGGTTTATCCTGCCCTTTGACTTGCTCCAAACAGTTACTTTGAAAGGTTTTTCTTGTTTAAGTAGAGCTAGAAGATTCTTAATTGAATATAGCTTTGTTGCCTTCACAATTTCTTAATGTTTCATATCACAAACTAATCTAAAGAATCCACTTGATATAGTTAGCTTGCCCTATGAAATCATTTGCAGAGTTGATGAACAATTAAATCCTTTTATGACTCCATTTCCCAATGAATTTATGCCTTCTCACAGTCTATTTGTTCAGCCAAAACATTCTCTCAATCAGTCACACCATTAATCCTTCAATATATCATTTAAACCAACCAAAAAAAACAAGTTCTAATAATTTCACAACTAGCCTAAAATATTAAACAAAGAGCACAAAGATAAATCAAGTCAAAAACACCTTAAATAGAGAGACCCCTCTCTAAATCTAGGAAGGCTAGGTCCTAGAATTCCAAAGCGGTTCTGATGTGGCCCCTACAGTGTTTTTTCTTGCCAATATAGAAAATCACAGGGCGCAAAAACCAAAAATAGACATTGATATTATATCACAAGATAAACCAACAATCAACACCCAAAATAAATTTTACATATCCTGTAATTAGCAGTACATATAGAAATAATACAATCCTTTTTCAATAGATAGACGATAGCTCGATATTTTAGTCCAAAAGACACAAAGAACACTACATTATAAAACCTCATCGAATCCACTGATCGCAAATTAACTTAATACCATAAATTATACACATCCTATTTTAGAATAGAACCAATACATTCCCCCTTCCAAGTTAGCTAAGAAATTAAGCTAAGAAGTAATAAGAAATTTTTACTGAACCAAGCAAGACTTGTTATGCATTTCCAATCAATGCACTATCTTTTGTTATATTTTAGGCTAACTCACCTGAATACTCCACTCGGTTGACTACCACATGAGCCTTGTCACATAAGCCCACTCTTTTCTTTTCATGTGTAAGCTTGCTTCTATTCTAACTTTCAATTCTTATACCTCTAGGGTATAAGTCCTTCGATCAGGGCCCACTTTGATCTTGTGCTTTGGTTGACACCATGTGTGTAGAAATTAATATAATTTTTCTACTATTGGTGAATTTGAACTGAAATCAAGAGATTACAAATTTCCTCTATTATTCTGCGGAATTGAAATCACAATTTAGAAACACATGTAATGACATGCAACCATAAAAACCACAAGAACACAATAATTTTACAAGGGAACCCAACTAGGAAAAACCACTCTGCTGCTTTTCATTAATTCATTTGAAAAGAGAAACAATTACAATGTATTGCTCCAATCATGAAGCACACCCTGCAATGTAAAAAAAAATTCCTACTTCCTGACCTTCTCTGGCCAACACTTAGCCAATTCAAGGCCCCAGTTTCCTCATATTTCCTTGTGCAATTCAGGAGAAGTTGAGCTCCTAAATAATAGGGGAATTCCCTATTTCCTTGTGAAAATCCAAAGGAATTGATCACTTTCCTCAATGCCAAGCATGTACATTCAACTAATATACAATTGATAATCACAATGTTCCTTTTCCTCCACTCCAACTAGGAAATTCGAATTGCATGTATGGTTGAGCTAGTTTTAGTTGATTAACTAGTTAATTGAGAGATTAGTGAGTTAACAATAGTCATACTACTCATTTGACCTTCAATTAACTCAACTAATGACTTGACTTCAGATAACCGAGTTCAACTGAAAATAACTCAACTAGATTGCTAGGTCTTAGTAATAAACTCATGCACAACTCTACTTCTAACCAATAACTCGAATTTACTGATCTAACTAGTAGACAAGGCCATGTGACTCTAGCTTAATGCAATACAAGTCATCATGCGGATGTGGAAAATTGAATTACTCAATTTGGCTAAGGAAAAAGTCAAAATTGAGTCGTTTCTTGAAACATTTCTAACACTCCCTATTAGCAATAAAAGGGCTATACAAAACCCCAATCCAACTCTTGTGGAATGTACTGTAACACTACCTCTCAATATTTTTGCTATAGCAACAACTACAACTAAGAAGCATCCAAAATATTGAATCACTTGTGTATCTACATCTGCCTACTGGGAAAACCGCATTGTTGTTGATTCTGCATTGTGCCCCCTGCACTACTATCAACATTGTTCTATGCTCCTCAACATTTGACTACACCAACTGACATTATTCCTTCTGCTACTAAATATTGTGGGCCATGTAGCGAGGTAATGATCCGTGAGGAAAGTATATTGCAAATGTTATTTTTCTCCTACGGATCCTGCCCAATTTTTGAAACTTTGGGACTAAGGCTCTAGATCGCCCCACCTCACTCCCGGAGGTATAGCTACATGCATGGAAAATTCTACCTCTATCTTGTAGATATTTTTCACTCTAAATCTAATATGTTTCACTTTCCCGGTAGCCACATACTTCAGAAGGGATTTACCCTTACTGAATATAACATCATAGCCTCTATCCTCCAATACAATTATAGAAATAAAATTCTTCTTTATCCCCGACACATACATAACATTTTTTAGATGAATATGGGAGACCAAATTCCTCTTAAAGGTGACAGTTCCAATTCCTTTGGTATTGTACTACCTATCATCCCCAAGTTCTATGTGCATCTGGAGATCCTTCTCCTCTAGGATACTAAAGAAATATTTTTTTTTCCTATCATATGGCTTGAGGCACCAAAATCTAGGTACCAATCACTCCCTCTTACTGCGCTTTCCATGCAAGAAAATAGGGTGAAATCTAATTTGAATTGAGATGCCAAGGCATATCCTCTTGCTCCTACTGCAGGCTCCTTGCTAGGTTTCCTGTGTGGACGCTCCATTGCATAGTGTCCATATTCATGGAAATGAAAACAATTATTTTTATTAAGTCCTTCTTATTTCCATTTTTCTAGATAAGCTTTGGCTCATCTTGGGCCTTATTTTCTTTGGCATTGTTTCCTTTTCCAACTATAGAAAATTCCTCTTCCTTTTTAGCTTTGGATGTTACTCCACCTCTAGTGTTCCTTCGAATTTATTTTAGCACCAAATAGGACCAAAGTCTCTCCCAATTTGTCAATTTTCCCTTCCATCTATATCCTTGGTAGTTGTGCCAGGATTTTGGAAGGCCTAGGAGAGCTAGACTCACTAGCTCTGAAGATGGAATATTTTCTCCAACTCCTCCAAGCTCTTCTTGACATTAAATGAATTTGGAGAGGTAATGTGGAATGGTTTCTTTTTTGTGCATGCATATGTTTATAATTTTCTCCCTCATTGCCAATTTCCTGGCATCACTTCTATTTTACAATAAATTAGTGAGGTTCTTCCACGTAGAAAATGGATTCTCCTTTCCATTTAAATTCGAGACTATGTGGTCTCTCACACCCTCCTAGATTTTGCAGTATCCTTCTTCCACTAAGATAACTATTGTGCATCGGATATTTTTGGTTTTGGAATGTCAGTTTTGGTGTACTCCAAAACTCCATTATCATCGAGTACATCTTCCATCTTGTCCTTCCAAACTATGAAATTTGAGGTTCCCTCTAGGGCATACTCCAATCTCAATATGATGAAAGACATTTTCCCGCATGGAAGAAAACCTAATTCACTAAATCTGCAAATAGAAATATCTGAAGGAGAAGATATATTTTTTGACAATGGAAACACGAAATATTGAAAATGGCACATAGAAATGGCACCCAAGGGGGGTCTTTAGATTTAATTTTCCCTTAATTAAATTGGAAGAGAAATTGTAATTTCATCTCATGACAACTTATATTAGTTAACTGAGTCGGGAAGACCTAGTTAGCTTAGGAAATTCAAGTTGAGAGTCAGAGAGGATGCATGTAGAGTTATCCCATGATTTTAGGGGGTCTAGTTACAGTTATTTATGAGCTGTAATTAGTTAACTCAATTAATTGAGTTAAAATCAATTTAACTAGTTCTAACTTAGAGATGAGCTAGTGATAGGTCCGGTGAATTAAATCGTATTTAATTCTCAAGTAGTGATCAATTAGTTAATTAATAATTCACTATAATTAGTTGTTTCATGTCATTTCTAAGGAAGGCCTAGTTGATATTGAGGTTAAAGGGAAGACACCTATCAGTTGTATAATCAACTAAATTGTAAAGGTAGTGGATGCAGTCAGAAGAAGGCCTAAAATAAATCATTCCTTAATTAGAAAAAAATTCCTTTAAAAGGAGGAATGAAGGAACAAGTTTAATCATTTTTTTAGTGAGCAGGAGTTGGTGACACCAGGCAATTAAAATCATAAGTTTGTGCGTGGAGCTTGTGAGAGAAAGGTGTGAAAGAGAAGCTTATGCACAGGCTAGATCAGAATGAGGAAGTCAGAAGAGTACATAAATTTATCAGGAAGGGAAATAACATTGTATTGTTTCATGGCCTTGACTTTATGCAATATACAGATAGTCGAGTTTTGAGCAATTTCTTTCCCCAGATACATCTTTTGTTGTGCGATTGATGATTTCTTTCTCTTACTTTTTATGTGATTGTGCGATTGAATTTGGTTTCCGCAAATTGTAGAAGTATCCAATATTTTGTTTTAGTACATTACAAGATCAAATTGAATCCCTTTGGATAATTTCTACACTATTGACTATTTTATAGTGTGGTTTATGCTTTGATACCGTGTAGAAATTAATATAAATTTGCTACTACTGATGTATTTGAACTAAAATCAAGAGATTTTAAATTTCCTCTACTATTATGCAAAATGGAAATCATGATTTAGAATCACATGCAATGACATTCAACCATGAAAACCAGAAGAACATAATGATTTTATAGGGGAACCCAACTATGAAATATTCCTCTTTTGATTTGCATTAATTTAGATTAAAAGAGAAATAATTACAATGTATTGCATCAACTCTTAAGCATACCTATACACTGTAAAATTGTTCTCCTACTTCTTAACCTACTCTATCCAATTCAAGGCCCCAAGTTCCTCCTATTTCCTTGCATAATTTAGGAGAAATTGAGCTCCTAGGTAATAGGGGAATTCCTTATTTCCTTGCGCAAATCCCAAGGAATTGATCACATGCCTTAATGCCAAGATTGTACACTCAACTAGTATACAATTGATAATTACAACATGCCTTTTCCTCCACTCCAGATAGGCAATTAGAATTCCATGCATGTTTGGGCTATTTTAGTTTATTGACTAGTTAACTGAGAGGTTAGTGATTTAACAACAATGAAACTACTCAAATAACCTTCAATTGAATCAACTAATGACTTGAGCTCAATTAAGTGAGTTCAACTAAAAATAACCCAACTATATTGATAGATCTTAGCAATCAACTCATGCACAACTCTACTTCTACCCTATAACTCGAATTTATTGATCTAACTAGTAGACAAGGCAATATCTCACTCTAACTAATTGTAATCCAAGTCATCCTACTGATGTGGAAAATTGAATTACTCAATTTTACTAAGGAAAAAGTCAAAATTGAGCATTTTCTTGCTACATTTCTAACAATGTGAGCCCACTCACAACAACATGGCTCGATGGATAGAGAAATTTCCGAAACCTTCAGGCTTAAACCTCGTGGTGGGGCCCACTTTGATCATGTGTGTTGGTCATCGCCACGTGAACCCTCTTAGAACATATTGACTCGATGTATAGAGATATTATAGAAGCGTTCCGGCTTAAGCCTCCAGGTGGGGCCCACTTTGATCTCATGCATTGGTAATCACCACGTCATCCCACTCGCAACAACCCAACTCGATGGATAGAGTGATTACAAAAACCTTCAAGCGTAATACTCTAGGCAGGACCCACTTTGATCTCGTGCAATGGTCGCCACCAAATTGATCAATCAAAGTAGAGTATTCAACAACTAATCCTTTTATGACACATTCATGACCAAAATATGCACTGGTAGAGAATCCTTCTAGCTCACATATAGTATATCATCTTCCTCTACCGAACCAAAATGACCCAGATCGATCTCAAGAGCTTTGACCCATTATTGCAGTTCTAAGGAAACATACAAATCAATCATGAACTTCTCGTTCTTCAAATTTTATACTTCAGTACAACGCATCCTAAACTACGCACACACGAATCTGATCAATTTTCAAATAGACTTTGTTTTCACCATATTGATCTTCCTTGTGTTTTATCTTCATCCAGATTGGTCTCGGAGATAATATTACCAAAGATGCACCCCAGACGCTTGTTCGAATCATGAATCTATAGAGTTGGATACCAATCAAAACCATGGGCTTTCACGGTTGAAGGGTCAATGGTATTTTACCATATCTAATTTAAATATAAATTTGTCCTATGATTTTTTCAAGGCTGGACTAAAATATTTTTTTGATGGCCTCAATTTTCAAATGCCCAACAAATTGTACCATATCTAATATTTATTTGGTCCAAAAGGTATTTTTATTAGATGACCAGCTCTATTATATTTAATTTATTTCTCCAATGTTAATAACCAATAACCAATTAGAACATAACCACCATGAATAGTGAATTGGTCCATGAAATAAATATTACCACCATATGTGCATAACAAAGTGGTCCATGAAATTAATATAACCACCATATGTGCATAACCAAGCATTAACCAAACCAACTGAGTAAAAACCAAGCAACATTAACCAATTAGTTATCAAAGGCTTATTCCTATGAGTGTTTTGGAGTACCTATGAAATCAACTTGGTTTTTTTCCTCCTACAAAATAAGCTTGGTTTCCATCAAGGACAACATAGAACCATAATGCCAAAAATCTCCCCTTTTGTACTTTATGGAAACCTTTTGTCCCATCACTCCCCCTTTGACATAAAGGGAAAAGGGAATCTTGTCACTGGAACTTTGATCTTCATATATGAAAGTTGCAAGATATAATCCACATAACCATGTTGAACATGCTCCCCCTGAGGATATATTATATCCTCTAGAGTTATAGAGATGGAATAAGGAAACATATGACATCTAGCAATTGTAGCAACACATTGATCAACAACATATATGAATAATTATATCCACCAACCACCAAGCATGATATACAATGTAAGTACTTAGAGGCAATTGATGTAATCTTATCCATCAAAAAAATTCAACATATATGTGGTAACCATTCATCATTAACAATGGCATAGAATATTTATATCAACGTGTCAATAAAAAATGATAGCAATATCAACATACTAATCATGCAATAATAGTAGCAATAGATCAATCAAGTGTAGCTTTGAATCGTTATGTGAGGTCCATAATGACATATGCCAATCAATAACAGTGGAGGTAGTAGAAACATGTGTGAAGTATTATCTCATTCATTCACCAAGAATCATATCATAAACAATATCAAACAACAAACTTTTTTCCAATCATGATTAAGAGATGCAAAAAGACCGATCATCAGCAACAATAACCATTCATCAATAATGGACCATATAGGGGATGCTCCCCCTGAACCTGTTCCAACTCCAATAACAATTGAAACAATCACAACCATAATTCCAACAATTATGTGTCAAAGGCATAG
The DNA here is from genome assembly GCA_034641835.2 of Pinus albicaulis. NCBI lineage: Eukaryota > Viridiplantae > Streptophyta > Pinopsida > Pinales > Pinaceae > Pinus > Pinus albicaulis. The sequence goes on along the minus strand of CM076578.1, from coordinate 168,779,103 downwards.
GTGATGCTCCTAGTGAACTTGTGCCAATTATAAATTCTAATTACCAAAAGTAATATGCAAAGCATAAATCATCTATGAGTAATATATCTAATCATCATGCATAGATCCCCTTGAAAGAATACACTTGTTTTAAATTAGGAGAGGGAAGAAGTAGAAAAAAAGCCTAATATTTGGTCAATATATTCAAATTAATCATGAGGAAGAGGTTTGGTGAAAAGAGATGCAACTTGTTCCTTTGAAGGGACATGCTCCAATTTGATTTTATGTTCTAGGACTTGCTCTCTAAGAAAGTGGTATTTTATTGGAATGTTTTTTTTCTTTGACTAAATGATAGGATTTTTAGAGATACTGATGGTATTTTTTTTATCACAAAGGATAGGTATAGGCTAAGTACAAGTGAAGTGCATATCTTGCAACGTTTGAACCATCCATAGAAGTTGAGTGCAACAAGTAGTAGTTGCAACATATTATGCTTCATCAATTGATAAAGCAATAGAATTATGCTTCTTACAGACATGGTCCCAAATAGAATGTTACTCCACTAGTACTTTTGTGATCATCAACACTATCTTCCCTATATGCATCTCTATAAGCATGTAATGCAAAATCTGTGTTCTTGGGGTACCATAGTCCAAGATCTTGAGTGACCTGCAGATACTTGAATATCCTCTTGATTGTTTTGTGATGTATTTCTTTAGGATTTGCTTGAAATCGTCCAATTATGCCAAATTCATGCATAGTGTCAGGTCTTGTACCTGTGAGATAAAGTAAGATGCCAATCATGGACTTGTATTCAATGTTAGAAATTGTAGCAAGAAAGGATAAATTTGACTTGTGCCTTAGTCAAATTTAGTAATTCAATTTTCCACATTAGCAGGATGACTTGGATGGTAGTTAACTTGTTTGACATGGCTTTGTCAACTATTTTACTCAATAAATTCAAGTTATAGGCTAGAATTAGAGTTGTGCATGTAGTGATTGCTAAAATTTAGAAATCTAGTTCAATTATTTTTAGTTTGAATCAGTTAATTGAGCTCAAGTACCCAGTTGAGTCAACTGAGTAGTAGAAATGTTGTTAACTTAGTTATCTCTTAGTTAAACTAGTCAATCGACTAAAAATAACCTAGACATGAATGGAATTTGAACTGCATAGATGGAGTGGAGGAAAAGGCACATTGTAATTATCAATTGTATACTAGTTGAGTGTAAAGTCTTGGAAGTTAAATAGGTGAATTATTCATTAGGAATTACACAATAAAATAGGATGAAATTCCCATCTTTTAGGAGTTAATTTCCTCAAGGATTACGTAAGGAAATAGGAACAAGTTGGGGCCCTGAATTGGCTAAGTGTTGGCCACATCAGGATAGTCAACAGTAGAATAGGTTTACAATGCACGATGTGCTTCAAGATCGAAGCAAGAGATTGTAATATTTTCTCATTCTTATATAATTAATGAAAAATAAGCAGAGGGAATTTCCCAGTTGGGTTCCCCTATAAATCATTGTGTTATTGTGGTTTTAGTGGTTTCATGTTATTGCATGTGTTTATAAATTGTGATTTCCATTCCACAAAATAGTAGAGGAAATTTTAATCTCTTGATTTTATCAGTAGTTGCAAAATTATATTAATTTATACACTGTATCAAAGTACAAGTCACACTAGAAACCAGTCTATAGAGCCTCTCCTTCAGATATTTTGATTTGTAGATTTAGTGAAGCGGTTTTCTTCCATGCAGGAAAATGTCTTTCAACGGATTGAGATTAGAATATGCCCTCGAGGGAACCTCAAATTTCATAGCTTGGAAGGACATGATGGAAGATATAATCGATGATAATGGAGTGTTGGAGTACACCAAAACTAACATTCTGAAACTAGCAATATCATATGCAAACCCGTTATCCCATTGGAAGAAGGATACCGCAAAAGCTAGGAGGATCATCCTGGAGGTTGTGAGAGACCACATGGTCTCATATTTACATGGTAAGGAGACTCCATTTTCTATGTGTAATACCCTCATTGAGCTATTCGAAAAAGGTAGTGATGCCAGGAAATTGGCATTAAGGGGTGTTGAGAATTTGGAGGGGCGGTGATTAATTCAAATTATCTCCTTGATAATTACTTCTAATCTTACTTATTTCACTTATGTCTTCTCTTATTAGCTTATTTAGTCTTTCATCAATTCAATTACTAAAATACAAGAGACACAAATTTAGGCTCTTCTAGCCAAGGAAAAACCTCCCCCTCTTGGAGAGGAAAACCCATGAGAAATTCTTCTTATATATTTTCAAATGAAAAGTACCATGACCCAGAATTAGACCCTTAACCTATGAATGCATCCAAGACTTTTTCACTGCTTCTTTGATGACCTCAAACTTTGATCCTTCTTTTCTTCACGAACCTGCACTGATTTTCACCAACATTAGAGAACACGGTCTCTAAGTTTATCTTCAAACAATCCTTATTTCTTAGTCAAATATTGGAGACAAAATCATTTTCACTTTACATACACTTAAAACTATAGTTAGGAATGTAAATCACATATTTACGTTCCTCCCTTTCTTACACTTTCTGAATTCTCTCTTCTTCATATTATCCATAGGCTTTTCTATGCATATATCATCGTCTCAACTTTGCATGCACTGTAGGTGTATACTGACCTTACTTATGATCCGCAATTTTACTTCAGGACAATCCGCAAACCCTTCCTCAAATAGATCCACACTTTAACACTTAAACGTTGTCATTTGTCACATACCTTGTCACGTTGTAACCATATCAGAAATGTCTACAATATTTTCTTCAAGGTTGGGCATGTATAGTCTTCCTTCAAGCTAATCCACAATCCTTTACCCTAATATGAATATCTATCATACTAGTATTTGTCCTGAAATCCACAATTATACCCTTCCTGAAGATTGCAGATATATCTGCAATTTATGTGTTGAAATGAGCCACAGATCTAGCACTATATATAGTGCAATGTTTCCATATTTAGGCTGACCTCACATGTTGTCTTGTAGGCCGACTTCACAGTTAATAGGAGGAAATGTAGGGGTACATCTTCCAGCGTTGATGAGGGTTGTTTTGAGCCAATCCTTCACTGTTTTTGAAAGGTATTGGAGCATATAATTTAGACTAGACACTTTGTATACATTACACTTAATCATGCTTATAACCAGAAGTCAAACCCTAATAGACATCAAGAAGAATTATATTTACCTATAATAAAAATATTTCTCATGAAACCCATGAAGAAAGTATAACAAAAATACATTTTATTATCTTTGTCTTCTTCTTTACATAATTACATAGTCAATTGAAGACTGATCCTAGTTACACTTTTCAACAAGGGGCAAGCTAAGAAACATCTGCATGTAGAAAAATGAAACTATTCCACATTACCTCTCCAGGTTCACTCAATGTTGAGATGAGCTTGGAGGAGTTGGAGAAAATATTCCATCTTCATAAATAGTGATCCCAACTCTCCTAGGCCTTCCAAAATCATGGCACAGCTACCAATTCTTTGTAAATGGAAGGGAAAATTTTCCAAATTGGGACATATTTTAGTCTGATTTGGTGCAGGAAGAAATTCGACGGAACATTAGAGATGGAGTAACATCCAAATCTGAGGAGGAAGAGAATTTTTCCTTAGTTGGGAAGGGAAATAAGGGTAATGGAAAGAAGGCCCAAAATAAGCTAGATTCCAACTACAACAATGGGAAGAATAAGGACCTAAGAAAGAGAAGATGTTTTCACTTCCATGAATTCGGGCACTACGCAACAAATTTCCTGCACAAGAAGTCTAAAAAGAAGCCTTCAAGAGGAGCAAGAGGTGAAGCACTTGCCTCATAATTGCATGCATGTCCAGCACAGTAATGGGGATTTTGTGATAACTAGATTCAGGTTCCTTGTTCCATATGACAGGATCCAAATAATTCTTCAGTAGCCTAAAGGATAAGGATCTCCAAATGAACATAGAACTTGGGGGTGATGGGTGGTACATTACCAAAGGAACTGGAACTATAACCTTTAAGATGTAGTCAAGATCCCATCTTCATCTAAAAGATGTCATGTGTTAGGGTCCTGTGATTTAGCAGATTGGTAGACCAAATGCACAGGGTAACATAAGACCAGTCTTTGGATTCCTAGGACCTAGCCTTCCTGGACTCAGAGAGGGCTCTCTCTATTGTATGAAAAGGATGTGAAGTTTTTTCTTTAGGGTTTGATTTTAGGCTAGTTGTTAAGTGTAGGGTTTGTTGTTTGTTTGGTTGGGTAAGATGGTCAAGTAGAACAGGTGGAGTGAGAGGTCTTCAAATCATTGGACTATGGAGGTTATGAAAGTCATGGATATCTCAAAAATGAAACAAGATGCATAACAGGGAAAATCTAGCATGGTTAAATGGATCCTTAAGGTATGTGTGAAGTGAAGTGAACAATAATTTTGTGAACATAGTAGACGTATAAGGGCAGTAAAGAATCCTTAAACAAATACTTTTAAGAAATATGTCTCAAATACTGATCAACATAAGAACATAATCGTAAGGTAGGGCAAACCAATAGCTCTTAGATTACACTTTAAGCAAACAAGCATTCAATATGAACAATTCCAATGAAATATAGAAGGCGAGAAACTCATTTAACTTCTAGTGATTTCACCTTCAAGGTTAGAAAACATTCAAGATGACAAATAACTTAAATAAATGAAGAGAGAACTCCTAAACATCAATGATCAAGCTACAAATAACTTTAAGGCAACTTCTCAAGCATAGACAAAGGGCATGGTCAAAGCATGGCCTCTTTGGCTAAAACCTAACAAGTAATACTTCAAAGGGAGATTCCAAAACAGAGTTTAAATAACATCAAATAGGCAGGGATAACAATAAAACATATTTTAAAACTACTATATTGAACCATTCATGGAATTAACAAGCATAATTAGATCTAAGGAGCAGCTAAGAATTCTTAAATAAACCCAGTAGAGGAAAAAATCAAGGCAATAAACAACAGAAAGGACTAAGGTACCTCCAACAACATTTCTTAGCCTATACTCTTTTGTTCTATTACAGCATAGAAGTATGGATACATAATGAAAACATGAGAAAAAAATAACATGAAAGAGAAGCACTTCACCAATAACCAAGCTCAGGGATCCTACAAGCTATCCTCCTTCATCATCAATCAACGCAATCCATTCAGAAACTCCACAAAACCAATTTCTTCTTCAAGCTCAAGAAAACCATGTATTGCTCCCAAAACTCATCAAATGCCAACCTTTACAATGGAATCATCATGCTCTATTTATCTTAGCAAGTGAGGAGGTTGAAACCATAAGAGGCTTCTAGAAACCCTAATTTCATCGTAAATGTCATTTATGTGCTTGAAGACCATGCAAGGCCCAAGACACATAATATCTAAGCTAATAAATGAAAAATAACATAACATAACTCTTCAATCAAATCTGGAGTGATTTTCCCAAGAAAATATTAAAAAATCATTTTTCCATCAATTTCTGTGTTTTGTTGACTTTTTGGCCAAAAACACACAATGTTGTCCATAAGCACAGCACCACCTTAGGCAGAAAATAGGTCTTGTTGCAGCCAAGTTTTTGAGGTCTTCTCGATGTTAGATTTTTCTCTGTAATGGGTCGTTGGAAATCTTGATGAGTCCTCTTTCTAGATATTCTTTTTGTTTTCTAATTGAGCACCTATAACCTATTCAAAAATTCAAATCCCCAAGACTGCTATAAGCACAGTGCCAGGCCTGAAAAGGAGGTAGAATGGTGAAAAATGAGGTGTTTTTTGACCTTTTGAGGGGTCAAAACTGCTCCAATTTCTCTGAACGTTGGTGAGCATAGTGTGATAGCCATGATGAATCCAAAAATGTATATTTTTCCCACTGAGGATGTGTTGTGGAGGTAAATCCCCTCTGCGGACAGAGGTGATCCCTACTAGCCCAGACCGGGTCTAGCAACAATCGTTCACGCTATAGTGCAGGTTCCTAATTGAAAATAAACCAACTAACGATGAAGGCTTACCTAGAATCCAACGCTGTCGCTTGTAGAGAAAGTAGCGCTCCCGTTCCTTAGCTCCGGCAGATCACAATCCTCACGATCTCCGTGATTGGACACCTGCACACGCTAGAAACAAAACAAACGCAAGCGTAAAATCCAGTATATGCAACTATATGTCAGCCAGAGAAGACATAACTCATCATCATAATCAACAACAAGAGTGGAACCATAACCAATATTCGCTCATCATTAATCAATCAAAGAAGAATACAACCATAGCTCTGACGTTGAATTCTCCTTCGGGGGGTCACAAGCGGAACACGTCTCGAAGAAGCCTGTCGGGATGGGACAAACCTCTCTCTTCGGATGTCTCGACAATGATCTCCTTGCTTGGATTTGGCCTTAAGGGAATGAATCAAGGCTCTTGCAACATAAGGCTCTGATGGCTCTTGGGAACTTGGAGACTCGCTATTCAGCCATTCAGGCCCTTCATCAATGGATGAAGGCTATATTTATAGAGGAGAGGAGGAGGTTGGGATCCCTACAATAGTGGAAGGGAGGCCTTATCCCTTGGGAGGTTCCCCATATGGTGGAAACAAGAGGCCAAAGGAGGAAGGCCGTGGTTATTCAGTCGAAACCACTCCTGATGACTCATCCACGAAGTTGTTCTAATCGAAACTTCGCCTCTTTTTTTAAAAAAAAATCCAAAAGCATATTGGCACGGCTGCTTCACTGGGACAGAGAGCCAATTGGCGCGGGCTCAGTGTTAATTTTCCCCCATTGGCGCGAGGACATAATGGGCTACCAGCGCCAAGGAAAAAATAGGTTTTTTTAGGGGTCTGCTCAGGAAATGATCAACAGAAGAAATGTTGTCCTCATGGAAAGGGATGCAATGATGGTATTTGCAAGGCATGACACTGCTTATTGGTCATAGAAATGACCCTCCAATGGGCGAGATGGGGATTGTAGGGATGGTGACAAATTGCTATGTAACAGATGCCCCCTAAAGCATGAGGCCCGAAAGAGAGAGAGGGGTGAAATGCTTTACGAGAACATGTCCAACTGAAAAAACTATCATCGAAAAACCTGCGTAGAGAAATACAACTGATATCTCAAATACATGATATATGTGGTATGGGTGCAGCCATCCACAACAGAGTATACAATAATCCAGATCCAAGGCATGGACGCAGCCATCCAGAAGGGATCGATAAATAGACTCAGGTATGGTCGTAGCCATCCAATCAGTGAGTCATGTAACTAATCATAAGAATCCACAAAATCGCAGCCTGGATTATAACAGACAGGAATCCAGGGTCTTGTGCTCCATCTCGACCCGAACAAAGTACAAGTTCAAGCATGAGAATATGTGAGCTGAATTCGAACATGCAAGAACATCGCCTGATTACCAGCCAATGATTAAAGCTGTTAACAGACGCAAGAGGTACCACCAATAATGACAATGGTCCTCAACGTACTACCGGTACAATCTACGACATGTGAATCAATGAGTTGGCGTCGAACACCCGTATAATCACTCGATCAGAGGCCAATAATGAGAACCTCACGTCGAATGCGAAGAACCTGCCATTGAGGCATGCAGGCTCCAAGGTACCAGAAGGGAGTCTCTAGATCAGCTTCTTGGATAATGAGTTGAAGTCGACAGGAAGTGACCTTAATCAAAGGTGGGCCATAGTGTTTCCCACATCATCGACATGAGGTAGAGGAACATAATGTGTTTGTGAATCAAGATTTAGATGAGAATCAGAGGAAGGTTGAAATCTGCAGAGGCCAATTTCTCTTGAACATATGGCGGCACGACAGTGAGTTTGGCAGTATTTGACATCAACAGATCAGAGGTCATGATGACGGGACAAGGAGCAGATGAGAGGTCAAAAGGGATCACCCAGACCCACGGAGGCAAGTGGAAAACGAGATGAGATGTCCCCAACCTGACACGAATGCAGACAAGTGCCATGTTCAAGAGCGACATACTGCCGACACGACAATGATGTTGGTTCCATTTTCCCCACCATTTCTGGCAAGTACCTCTTTATTTTTACACAAGCTTGAAGAGGATACCATATGCTTGTCATATAAATCCATCCTTCGGACGAACCCATCCTAGACATTTAACGAGCCCTAGGAAGGAGAAACTCGAATAACGTCATGATTGACAATTTCCGATGTCATTTAGGTTTAACGAGTCTGACAAAGGAAGAACTCGGTGTCTTTTCACGTTTAGAGAGTTTGAAAAGACAGCGGAAAAGTAAAATCCAACGGTCCCTTTTCGTAAATAGTTTCTCAAACCCGAAAAGGTAGAAAACTTTGTCTGAGAAAACCTCCTAGTCGCAATAGGCTAGGGTATCCCTTTTTCGTAAATAATCTATCCCAGCCCGAAAAAGGGGTAAACGTATACTGGGTAGATGTCATTTCGTAACCACTTTAACGAGATCAAAATGACAAGTAACTCGGCAATATTTTCATGTTTAGAGAGTCAGAAAAGAGCTGAAAGATGACTCCTCCTAGAGGAACGAGTGGTATAAAGGGTAGCAACTGGTTCCGGTAATGGTGGAACTACTCAAAAAAAATAAAGGTCAAGAGGTTGGCTAACGAGACCACTCATCGCAGCGGTTCCTCAAGAATGGGTAAAACAACCAAGTGAAGGCATATGATCGGCCAAGCAGATAGTGACGATGAAGTGAGAAAACCAAGGCTCATCTGGCAAAAACATGCTGATAAAATGACAATCACGAGAGGTAAAATGGGAATGGTTTCATTTTTACACAAGCTTGAAATCAAGATAAACTATGCTTGACACCGGTTTCATTTTTACACAAGCTTGAAATGGAAACTATGCTTGAAAAAGTAAGCATGCCCCCAGCATGGTGACTCAGTTCGAGGTACATGCCCCCCAAGCTTCAATCCATATGAAAGGAAGATGGAGTGAAGGTTCAAATTACGAGATCAAGAGAAAGACTCAATTGGGATTTTACGAGATCTTATCAAAGACTCAAATTGAAGAAGAACGTGTTTCATTATTTTCACGAGGTTGACACATTAAAAGAACTATCCTCAGGACACCTTGTTTCATGGTTTAAGGAGCTTGGCACAAGACAAGGAACTCTGCTCTGACAACCTTGTTTCATTTTTTAAGGAGCTTGACACAAGAAAACAAACTGTGCTCCGACTGTCTTATTTCATTTTTTAAGGAGCTTGACACAAGGAAACGAACTCTGCTCCGACCGACCTCATCATAATGAACAAGAAGTCATCGCTTCCAAGAGTTCCAATCCCGATGGAAGGAAAACATCCTAGAAGTCAGGACCCAATGCCCCCAACACCTGATGCACAACGACACTATCACTGAGTACAGGCATGGGGTAGGTAGCCAAATAGTTGACCTGCGGTGGGGCAGATACAACGAGTGGATGAAAACCAGGAAGGGATGATGGCGGGTCAGCTGCCATATCAGGACCAAAGAACGAAAGCTGATCAATGGTCATGATCCGTCCTTCATGCGGAAAAAAAACCACACGAAAAAGGGAAGAGACAAGCGCTCCCATGGCATAGGTGTAATCACGCCCCAAGAGCAGATTGAAATCAAAGGGGCATGGAACAACCATCACGTCCATATGGACGATTTTGCCTCCCAAAGTAACAGGTAACCTTGGAAGGATCCCTAACGGTTGACTAGTTCTTTTGTTAAATGCCAACAGATTCTGCGTAACAGGCGCAAGCGGCGACAAGCCGAAAGCTTTCCAAGTAGTTGAGGATAGAACACTAACAGACGCGCCTTCATCTATAATGGTGCTGGGTACGACTAGACCAAAAGCCTGTACTGTGATCTCGAAAGGCACATAAGATGGAAGGCGGTATCCCGCAAATAGATTCCAATCAAAGGAAGCGACCAAACTACTCGGAGGGGCTACCATCGAACCAATATGGTCTTCCCCTAGTGTTACGGAAGAAGAAGGAGCATCCTCCATGACCTCCATCTCGAAGGCGGGAGGAGTATCCTCTGGGACCTCCATCACGAGAGGTGGAGGAGTAGCTTCTTGAGGTATAGGGGCAGGAGAATCTTTCTCCAAGTCTGAAGAATCTGAAGAAACTAGAAGAACATGAGGGGTGTGAGGTCCACTCTCAACGGAAAAGACCTGGTGCACCGCAGACGGGGCCAGCTCAACCGATCCCACGACCAATGGTTGGTCGGGAGAATCTTTCTCCAAGTCTGAAGAATCTGAAGAAACCAGAAGAACATGAGGGGTGTGAGGTCCACTCTCAAACGGAAAAGACCTGGTGCACCGCAGACGGGGCCGGCTCAACCGATCCCACGACCAATGGTTGGTCGGGAAAGGATTCCTGAATTTGAATTTCCAGGGGAGTGGGATTGACCAAGGATGACTCTTGACCAACCGTAGGATCAGCTAGTGAAGGACTCAAAGAAAGCCGATTATAACCAGTTGGAAGGCATGGTGTAGAACCGGTTAAGTTGTCCAAAACTCGTTTCGCTTCATCCATATACGGACAAAGGTGAATGGCATGGTGCCCTTCACACAACTTACAGGGATTAGTAATCTTACCCTACTTCTTAGGAGCTTTACCGGCACTAGCTAAAGACGTGCCCCCAACCTGACTCCCGGAAGCCGAAGGCAACAGTGGGCGACCGTTGGACCATACTTCGAGCACCTTTGAAATTCCAGGGAATTCTTGAAGAAGATGGTCTCCCGTGCACAACATGCAAGGGAACTTGAATTTCCGCAGAGGATTAGAAGGTTTATCAAGAGGAGACGTTTCAGAAGCAGTAGCTGCACTCTTAACCTCTCGCTTATCAGACTTCTTCTTCTTTGTCTTCTTCTTCTTATTCTTAGCCACCTGGTTACTCGAATCCAGAATTTCACCAGACGAAGTAGGAGAGGAGGACGCAGAAACAGGCGAAGAAGGGGAGAGGTCCACCTTGGAATCAACATGATGTTGTTCAGGTGGAGGAACTGATTGAACAGCAGCCGAGACATTCGAGACCACAGAGGTTGAAAACAACCAAACAGGTAACCCAACAGTTAACCCAGGAAGGGACAACGTTGCCATATAAGGAGCACCGAAATTTCCAAAAGGAGGAAAAGGACTAGGATTCCCATCGAAGGGGATTCCTTGGTTGGTGAACTCCAGAAAATTTTCCATTAGAAACAATCTTGAGAACAACACCCTAAGGAAACTAACTTTAACCAGGAATATTTCATGGGCAATTAATTTTTTAAACATTGAAACAAAACTCTACCGTTTCATCTTTTAAGAGTCGAGAAACAGGAAAAAGGTGACTCTATCACTTTCAGATTGGAAACAAGCGTGAAAGGACAAGCGCTTGATGACCTTTTCAAATTTAAAGAGTCAGATAAGATCAAAAATGACTGGTCAGGAATACTAGGCAAAGGGTGTACCAAATAACCGTGAACTGCAATATACACCTTGGTTTCAAAATGAAAGAGAAATCAACCAAGGACTTAACGTACGTGCAGGAAATCTCCCTGAATGCTGTGTCCGGTGTATCACAGGTATAAGGCGGTAGACTCGGCTTCCTATGGATAAAGGATAGAAACCTAGTGGGGTCTCCCTTTATATACGCAATGGTACGGGGAGCACAAGTCCGTACTAGTGCTGTCTAAAGCCAAGAGGCGAACGACAGCTACTAGGTTTAATGATGCCGGAACACGTCTCTAACCTAGACCTCTAAATGTTTCGTTAATGTTTCAATGCTTCCTTAGGTAAATTGAGTAAATTTTATGGTTGATCTTCAATTATGTTTCGGTTTCAAGGCCCTACCGCATGTCATATGACAATCTCCTATATGCAGCTATATGACAAAAGAAATCTTTCAATTCGATGAATGCTATCTAGTTAAAGGAAGAGCTTCAAACAATGATGAAAAAAACAACACTGAAAACGAAACTTTTCCAAACTAGATGACTTTCACTATCCAAAAGTAATTCCAAACATTCAACGATGTGAATAATGCAATGTAATCTATGCAAAATCCTCTTTTCCGAAAACTATGCAATTGTAATCTATGCACAATTTCCTTTTCCTTTTCAAATTATAAGAATGCACTCAATGCATTTTTCGATGAAATGAGAATCTACTTAATGCATGCTTTTAATGAAAGAGAATGCACTCAAAGCGATTTTTAGCTTTCAATCATTAAACAATGTGATCTAAGTTCAATGATAAATCTCAAAATACTCTTCAATGCAACTTGATCTAATGCATTTTAACAAAAAGAACACTTTGAGATGAAAACTAAATAAACGCAAATCTTCTTAATGAAGGATGAATGAAAAAGAGATGTAAACAAACACTAAGAATGCAATCGTTGTTTCAAACACTTTGTCACGAAATCCCTCAAAAGGCGATAAGACATATGAGGTCAAACACAAAGAGGACTTCCAAAGCAAGAGATAAAAACAAGGCATTCATTCCCTTTTACATCAAACAATCATGGAAAGAAGACATTTCAAACAATGAGTAATGTAATCTATGCTCACATAGGGAAAAGACCAGAAGGGAAAGCCACACTGGTGAAGGATTAAGGGAAAAAATCTCAATTTTCACACACCCTGAAATTGGCATGACTTTGTCATTGACAACTAGCGCCAACTAGCGCGACTTGCTCACTGAAAACTAGCGCCAATGCCCAATTGGCGTGGGTTTCTAACTGACAACAAGTGCCAACGCCTGAAAATGAAAAAACAAAGAATTTCTCCCAACCAAGACCAGACTCACCACTTCAAGCAGAATCTAAAAAAAACCCAGAAGCAAAGTACTGACCAAAAGAAACTTCCGAACAAGGGTAAACCCTAGCACCTACAGGAGATGGCACGACTATCTGGCTGTAATCCGCGCCAGACGGGGGATGGCGTGAGTGATGAACTGGCAACCCGTGCCAATTGGCGCGACTGTCAGGGTGGAAACTGTGCCAATCAAGCCAACCATGAAAGGATGAAAACTCGGAAAAACAGAGGTCAGATTTGATCCTCTGGGGCTGAACCAAAAGCCAAACACACAAAAAGAGCCAGCCAAAAGAGCTGATCAAGCAAGAAGAATCGAGAAACAACCGAAAAGACAAGACAATACTCCAAGTGTTCAGTTCCTAAACTAAACTGGAGATTGACTGAAGCAGCTTTGATCTACTTCGCTAATGCAGAGCAATAGCGTTTCGAAGGCTATCTGGCTAACTTCAGGCTCCTTCTATAGTTTATAAAACAAACAACAACAAGCTAGACATCCCTAGCAGAGTCGCCAATTTGTTGTGGAGGTAAATCCCCTCTGCAGACAGAGGCGATCCCTACTAGCCCAGACCGGGTCTAGCAACAATCGTTCATGCTATAGTTCAAGTTCCTAATTGCAAATAAACCAACTAACGATGAAGGCTTACCTGGAATCCAACACTGTCGCTTGTAGAGAAAGTAGTGCTCCCATTCCTTAGCTCCAGCAGATCACAATCCTCATGATCTTCGTGATCGGACACCTGCACACGCCAGAAACAAAACAAACGCAAGCTTAAAATCCAGTATATGCAACTATATGTCAGTCAGAGAAGACATAACTCATCATCATAATCAACAACAAGAGTGGAACCATAACCAATAGTCACTCATCATTAATCAATCAAAGAAGAATACAACCATAGCTCTGACGTTGAATTCTCCTTCGGGGGGTCACCAGCGAAACACGTCTCGAAGAAGCCTATCGGGGATGGGACAAACCACTCTCTTCGTATGTCTCGAAAATGATCTCCTTGCTTGGATTTGGCCTTAAGGGAATGAATCAAGGCTCTTGCAGCATAAGGCTCTGATGGCTCTTGGGAACTTGGAGACTCATTATTCAGCCATTCAGCCCCTTCATCAATGGATGAAGGCTATATTTATAGAGGAGAGGAGGAGGTTGGGATCCCTACAATAGTGGAATGGAGGCCTTATCCCTTGGGAGGTTCCCCATATGGTGGAAACAAGAGGCCAAAGGAGGAAGGCTGTGGTTATTCAGTCGAAACCACTCCTGATGACTCATCCACAAAGTTGTTGTAATTGAAACTTCGCCTCTTTTTTTAAAAAAAATTCCAAAAGAAGATTGGCGCGGGTGCTTAACTGGGACAGAGCGCCAATTGGTGTGGGCTCAGTGTTAATTTTCCGCCCATTGGCGCGAGGACATAACGGGCTACCAGCGCCAAGGCAAAAACATGTGTTTTTAGGGATCTGCTCAGGAAATGATCAACAGAAGAAATGTTGTCCTCATGGAAAGGGATGCAATGATGGTATTTGCAAGGCATGACATTGCTTATTGGTCACAGAAACGACCCTCCAATGGGCGAGATGGGGATTGCAGGAACGGTGACAAATTGTTGTGTAACAGGATGCCTGAGGGAAAATTGTAGCGCCAGTGGCGCTGCGCTAATGGGCCTTCAAATTCTCAAAAAACAAAAACTTGCCCAAATTCCTTCAAAATTTGTGGGGGTCTACTTCAAGGGGTTTGAGAGACCTGTAGGGAAGATGATGCCAAAATTCCAAGTCTAGCTTGGTCTTCTCCTCCTTTTAGTGCTTGGATTTCAATGAGGGCCTCTTTGACTTTGGCACAAGCAAGTTTGTTTTTCATTGCATAATGCTTGGTCATTTTTTTCTGGAGAGAAAGGCCCCTCTTTATCTTCTTAAAATACTTGTGTTCATTCTTATAATACTGAATGATACATTGAGCCATCTCAAAATCTCTCTCTAGCTCCCTAATTTGTGCATATTTTCTTTGGAGCAATATTCTAGTGGCCATCTCCTCATCTTCATTATCACTGTCTAGGTCAACGAATTGGGGCTTTTGTTTAGTTTGCCTACCTCCCTTACCTTTCTCACCTTTCTCCATATTTTGTTTTCCCTTTTCAGGATTTTGAGCTGAGGAAGATGGCATGGTCCCTTGCCTCTTGGAGTCAGCAAACACTAGCCTTGGCCCTCTCTAGTATGTACATGCAAGAGGTGTGATGGTGATTTTGTTGGTCCCTTTATCATGGTTGTGATAATCATTTAGACAATGAGCCTCTTCCCCTTTTTCACTGTCATCATGACTAGGGTTACCTTCATCTTCATCTTTTGCATTATCGTTATTGTCATAATCATTGAAGGGCTGATTGATTCATGACTGTCATGACATCTGTCATGACTATAATTTTTCCTCTTTGTTGTCTTGTCCCTCACTGTCTTCCTTATCATTTGCCTCTTTTTCACTGTGATTTTTCTCATTCGTATCAGTGTTGCCTTTAGTTTTTTCATTGTCCTTACTTTCTTCATCTTTGTCACTGTCCTCTTCATCATCAATGCTCATGTCATTTTGACTGTCAAGCACTTTATCTTCCTCACCATCCTCTTGCATATTGTCGTTGTTTTGCTCACTATCATGCTCACTTTTTTTTTCTTCACTCTGTTTCTGCCCCTTCTTCACTTTCATCATTCCCTTCTTCTTCTTCCTTATTTTCAGCACTCTATTCATCACCCTCACTCTCTTCCATGCTTTGGGCTGACTCATTTGCACCATTACCCTCACTGTCATTACTTTGTTCATTATTTCCACTCTCATCCTCTTCAT
This sequence comes from Pinus albicaulis, assembly GCA_034641835.2. Taxonomy (NCBI): domain Eukaryota; kingdom Viridiplantae; phylum Streptophyta; class Pinopsida; order Pinales; family Pinaceae; genus Pinus; species Pinus albicaulis. Next base: position 168,763,474 of record CM076578.1, on the reverse strand, counting down.
TAATTTCTATCCATGCTTCATCATTTCCCTCTTCCTCCTCATCATTTTCCTCTTCTTCATTTGATGCATCAAGAGAAGGAGAGGAGGGGATATTTTCTTGAGGTGAGAGAACTTGTGTAGATGTTGAGGGAAAACTAGGTTGATGAGAGAGTTGTGGGCTTCTGAAAATTTCATGTGCTATGAATACCTCCAAAGGTACACCCTATTGTTCCAACTAATGTAATACCACCATATTGATCAAGGAATGGTGAAATACACTTTGCATTTGTTGGGAAGGACTCCTTCTCCGAACAGCAAAAGACATTTTGTCCATACTTCTATAGAGGTAGTAGGGCAAGCTGAGCATCTTGACCCTTGTGAAATGAATGAGGAGTCTAAGATGGTAGGAATAAAGCCTGAATTATCTCCCCTCACAGGTGAAGTACTTCATGATAACTTTCATCAAGGGTGAAAATCTCTGTTTGAGGTGTGAGAAGGGAAAAATAGACTAGCAGCCTTGTCTGTACCTAGTCTTGACAAACGGCTCATAATAATCCTTGTCCAATTTGGCTTTCTTAAACCTTTTTTCACCAACAGCAGGGATACCGGTAGCTGTTGGACACCTAATCCTCTATGGGTAGGTGTGGAAGCCAAACAGTCATAAAGGAGTCCAAGTGACCTTGGAATTCAGAATAAAAGAGTCACATTAATGTAATATAAATGTACATATATGAGTAATATAAATGTAATATAAATGTACATATATGAGTAATAGAAATTAAACTAATGCTTATCTTTCTTTTGTGTGTGTTCACTTTTCTCACCCACCATGTGTGTGTTTAACATGGTATCGGAGCCTCAAGTTCGCAGGTCCCCAGTTTAAAATTCCCCTTGAATAGCGTTGATCTGTGTTGCATATAACATCAAATTAAAAAAAAATGATCCCAGCCTCTTTGTCTGTCAGTGAGGTCTCCAATTATAGTAATCTTGCCCTCTGCTCTCCTTATTCTGTGATTTTATTATGTTTGAGGTTGTTATCTCTTCTTGGTCTGCAATTTTCAGAACCTTTGCGTTATATGGCTATATGCTCTAGTTGGAAAGCATGAGTTGAATGATTACGCTTTGAACAAGTTGTTGGTTTGTGTGCTAATCTAACTTTCTTCTCTATATGTGTGCTTAATGGTCTTCCTCACAAGAATTTTGAGCCAAATCAGAGATGATTTCGCTTCCCTTTGTCCTAAAATAGAAAAAACGTGTAGTCTCTGGTGACTATGTCCTCTGAGAACTCTCCTATTCTGCAATTATCTGTCTCACCTAACCAATTATCGGATTTCGATGAGTGTTTCTCCTACCACTGACATACTTTCAATTTTCTACAACTAGAAAAAACTTTTCCCTCACGCGGTCTTTGTGATAGCTATTACTGCTTAGGCTTACATAAGTTGTTGGCCCACCATTGCACATTGCCTTCTCTACGCCGAGCCTCCCACCTATTGGTGATCGACCCTAGCACTCTGCCTTCGCCCTCCTCCATAACACTACACTCCTCCACTCTGCTAGCAGTCGGCTTGTGGTCTCGGTTCTGTGCTCCTTGGTGCCATTCATCCCTCCTCCATACAGTCATCTCTCATCCCATTTTGGCAGAAGCCTCTCCCACACACCACGGCCCACTACAATCACTAACCTCCACTACCTCTTCACTAATCCCCTAACCCAGCTCCCACCACCTCCGCCGGCCCTCCCCCGATCCACCTCCCAAAACCTCCACCTCCCCCTACCTCCTGTCCCCACTCCACCCTCCTCCTACTTCCCCTCCCCATAGCCTCTGCTGCTTCACCTCCCTCATGTCACCGCTCCCCACTCAACTCGCAATACCCTCCGCTCCCCTCGTGCTACCAACTTGTCCATCCTGTGCTCCCCTCCCCTCCACCCACATTGGAGAGCTCTTTTGCTGGCCTGCAGGTGACTATGGTGCCAAATTTATGATCAGTGAACCGAATTGTTGTTATTCATCGGTAAAAAAAAATTGACATGGAGAAAGAGTCATTGTGTTGGATAAACTTCATGAAATTAGTAGCCAAAAGGGAGGAGGAAGATGAAGGAAAGGGGCTTGTGCTCAAACACCAAATACTCACAATAGCATAGAGACTTGGCACTACAACAATTCTTAAGGCGACAACTGTCAAGTTCTCCAGGAGACAACCAATGGAATTGGTATTTTCGATGCACTAGAGGGCTAAGTTTTTGGTGCATAGAAAATAGAGTTTTGAATTGTCAAGGACTCCCCCAAACCATTTTTTTTTCCAAAGATAACCCAGTAGAGCCGCACTCCAAAATATGTAGGTTACATGAGGGTTGAGAGAGGAGTGCTTGAGCGTGGAGGAATACATGGGGAGGAGAAAATGTTGGAGCAGTGAACATGATTGACTAAATGTATTATTAGATAATGCTTGGCGCTGTACTGGAGAATATATTGTGAAGCAACTTATGTATCTTGGTACTGTAGGAATCACTCCTATTGATGCCTCACCATCAACATCCAGACAAGATTGGCCCATATGAAGCTACGACCTATTATGTGAAGGATGATGTGTTAAGGAAGGCTACAAGCTTGGAAACTGTAAGGTATTTGTAACTTTATTAATATGCATTGCAGCAATGGGTATGATTAATAATATAATCTGAGCATTAATAGTTGAATAGAACACCGCCCTCCGTAACCATAATCCGGGTGTTGCCTCTTATTCTAATTGTTACCGAATTTTGAAAATTATCAAGAAACTATTCAAAGGGTTACGACTTCATTTGATGGTGTAAATAGACCTGCCAACACCCATTTCTTCCCTCGATCTATTCGTGAATATTTGTGCTCAAAGAAGAGTGGATTAAATAGTACTCTTGAAACATAAGGTGGAGTTGCAATAGACCTCTTTGAAGTTTTAAATGGCCAAGATTGAAAATTTGTTAAAATTATTGAGAACTCTAATCGTGTCCAATATTGACAGCACAGTTAAAATTAGCAAGGACATTCTTTTTTGTATTCAAATTTATCTACAAAATGCACGTGAAAAGATTGATTTTTTGCAGCTTGAGTCACAACTTCAGCAAGAAGAATTACAGCAATGGAGTCATCTTTCTGAACTTGTTTCTGTTCAGAAAATTGAAACAGACTCCTATAAGCAGCAAGTGAATAATTTTGTAGTTGATTCACATTCAGTGCCTAGTTCAAAATCATATTTGTATGCAGATGCATATGTTCACACTTCTCTTCCTAAGCCCATCATCAGACCTTGGGAAGAGCTTGTCCACAACAAGCACAGAACTAGTCTTGGATATGACAAGGAATTGTCTTTTCATATTCCGGACTAGTCCAAGCCCATCAAATTTTAGAGTGTCGAATTCCTTTATGACAGTTGACATTCAGTTGTTCTAGATCTTGCTCCACTTCCACAACAACAATAATAGATTGTAAAATTCCAACACTCTGATCGAGTTGGCCATATGAAATATCATTGTTTCGATCTTCACCCATGGAAGCACTGTGGTCATCACACCCATTCTTCACACAGATGCTTCATAAACAAGCCTCTTGCAAGAAAAAATATTCATCTTGGATGGATCGCTTCTTGGCAATGGGCATCAATAGCCAAGAAGATGTTTAAGTCGCATGTCAGAACTTTTTCTCGAATATTGAGCAAACTTGCAGTTGAGTTTTCTCCATCATATCACCTTGTACCTGAAAGGGGGGAAAATGGTGGTCATCTACAAGCTTCAAAGTCACATCAATCGAACCTGAGCCACAATCTCTCATTCCAGATTTAGAGTTATAGCCAGAGACACAGCAGTTCAAGCAAGCCTGAGCCACAACTTGTCATTCCAGATTTAGAGTTTTAGCCAGAGACACGGATGCCCATGAGCATTCCTTTGGTTGGTGGACAACCTTAAACCATCTATGCAAGATTGATATTCTTCCTCTTTAAATAATTCAGAGTACTTCCTCTAGCAGAAGACTTCAGCTTCTTTTTATCTTTGGTAGAGTTCTGGGAAATGCATTAAGCATTCCAGTGTTTGTGGTCATCCTTAAACCATCACAAGTTGTAGACCTCCCTTCTTCTAGGTTGAAGGTATCCCTCTTCAAATATGAGGGATACTTCCTCTACCAGAAGCACTTAGCTTCTTGCCATTTTTGGAAGAGTTCTGGGAACTGCAATAAGTGTTGCGTTCCAATGTTGGTGGTCATCCTTAAACCACCTCTTTATGCCAACATTTCAGAGAGCTGATTCAGCCTAAGTGTTGCCATGCATACTTTGCATATTTGTATTACAACTCTCTTCTTAGACTCACATATACCCCTTCGGATTAAGGGGGGGGATGTTGGACACCTAATCCTCTATGGGTAGGTGTGGAAGCCAAACAGTCATAAAGGAGTCCAAGTGACCTTGGAATGCGGAATCCAAGAGTCACATTAATGTAATATAAATGTACATCTATGAGTAACAGAAATAACTAATTCTTATATTTCTTTTATGTGTGTTTACTTTTCTCACCCACCATGTGTGTGTTTCACAGTAGCATTTGAGATGGCATCTACTAATAGTTCAAAATCCACTGCAAGGCTTGATTGTTTGTTGTGCAGGTTAAGGATAAAAAGCCTTGTGAGCTCTGGGTGGCTCTGTACTTTTTTTAATCTCACAAAATTGGAGGCACCCTACATTATAGAAACATGAGAGGATCATGGGAGATGAGGTGATATCTACTGTGCTTTTGGGTTCAAATCTGTTCACTTTTCCTCCCTTGTGATTTGGCCTCATAGGCCCTTGGACTCTTTCACTGCTGCTACTGTCTTATGCCCCTAACATGATGATAGCAGATGTTTGTGGACAAACTAGGGTTTGGAGGAGAAAAATGGAAATGGTGGTGAGGGCAGCTTCTGTGAATGAGTGATGTGGACGCTAAGTTTAGGACATGAGTGCTTGAATTTTGAAAGCGGGCTTATTTTGAGATGATTTGTGATTGCCCTAGTTTAATCACTTCAAATGACCATTAATTTGTTCAAGGAGGCCAAAAATAGAGATTTAATATGCATTTAAGACCTAGGGTTTGCACAAATAGAGTTTAATCATTCCATAGCCACCAAATGACTCAAAATATTTCAGAAGAGAAGACAATGGGGTACCTACCAGTTTCACTTTCTTGCAGGTATTTGGAGGCAATTTGGAGGATCACCTTGAGCTTTTGGGTGATTTTTTTGCAAGTCTGGAGGTCCTCTACATTGGTGTAGTGCCCTACCTGAACATTCGGGTCGGCCTGTGGGCGCAGTGCCGACAAGTCGTGCCTCTAGTGTGAGCACAGTGTCGGGTGCGTGCAGGCTTGCCAGGCCTCTGGGCGTGTTGGGGATCCGTAATTTTAGTAGATTGGTAAGACTAAAACTGTAGAAGCACCATCATTTCAACCAACTTTGGGATTCTAGGATCTAGCCCTCCTGAATCCGGAGAGGGATCTCTCCAATATGTACAAAGATGGATTTGTCTTTGAAGTTTGGGGTTATAATATTAGGCTAGTTATGAAGGCCAAAGGTTAGTTTGTTTTTTGGATGGTTGAGCATGATTAATGTTCAAGGTGAAAATTTCTGAGTGCAAAAAGTTCCAAAGGTGATAAGTTGCAGGCAATCAGAGTAAGCTTCAGTCAACAAGGTAGAAAATTGCAGGTTTTAGTCCATTGGGCTATGGAGTCATAATAGGGTTTAATTGGAACAGCAAGAGGCAAGAGTGGTCCATGGGGCAAGTCATCTATGTCTAAGGATCTCTTTGAAGATTGATTTATGGAATGGAATGATCCAATAAGAAGGAGAAATGAACAGATGAAGAAACAAGAGCAGCCCAGGATCTGGTAAGTACTTTGAAACTAGCCAACCTTTGACATGGACTCAAGAAAAACATAAAAGTAAACTAGGATTTGGTAAGTACTTTGAAACTAGCCAGCCTTTGATACACTTTCAATAGAGAACATCTTAAAACAAAGGGAAACTTGAAGGCAACTGTTGGAGTGAAAAATAGCGGGCCAGGCTCACCACAAATCCTCTCCTAGCTCTTCTTTACTTGGTTACTTTCAAGACAAACACAAAGATAACAACAGAAAGGTCTAAGATCTGGTAAGTACTTTGAAACTAGCCAGTTTTTGACACATTCAAAGGGAAACAATAAGATATTCTATGGGATCATACTGCGACCAGGGATCACCATATATTCCTCAGTTCATCTTCACGAAACGTATACTGAAAATAACATCTAATAATAACCTTCAGCTTAGACAATAAGACGAGGGAACGCCGGCATTCCTATGCTTAAACTGAATTAATTCATTCCTAAATAACACAAATGGAAGAAAACATTCAGATAAATATTTTCAGTCAGAGAAGGTTACTGATATACAATAAGTCCTAACTCTATGCATGTTGTTCTTTATAAGAGAATATGAAACACATATGGAAACAAAAAAAAAATAACAGGTTACAATAAGGAAAACATCACCATCAACATAGACCAGGATCCCATAAATTAGCTTGTATTGATGCTTCAAACCAGTTACAGCTTTAAGTCCAGTGCTTTAGATTAGAAACCGTCTACACATCTCAGCCTAACCTATCTATCACCAGCAGAGCTCCAAGATCCAGTGAATACTATGTACAATCAGAAGTTTAAGCTCAAATTTATATCAAAGTTCTACAACCAACCCCTCACTCATCTTCTGAAGAAGTATATATAGAAGAATGAGGAGGTTAGATCTGATAAAAGATCTCATTTTACAATTAATACAGATTTAATGGTCTCTGGCCTTTGAGGGGCTCAATGAAGAAATTTACATGGGGATACTCTGTATTAAATGTTTTTACATAAATATTAAGCTCAATGGGAGCTTTTGTTGACCTTTGAGGCTCTGTGGAATGTTGAAGTAACTCTGCTAATATGTTGTCACTAATTTTCCTTGCAGAAGTAACTTTCCGGCTGCGCTGAGGTGAAAATATTCATTCGATCAATAACTTCGGCCTCTAATTGAGTACTTTGAGGAACAGGTGGCACTGTGGTAGCTGAGAGGAATCGATTTGCCTTGGATTGTGGCGGTGGAAGCATTCCTGCTCGATAAAACACTTTAGGTTTTCTGTAAACTGTGTTTTATTTGGGGATTAGGCTTTTGATAAGCATCTTAGACGTAATCCCCGTGAAGATGTCTCTAATCCTCTGTTCCGATACATTTAGGTCTTCGGCACTGATACCTTGTGACAGTGTTAAATCCATGGTTTTCTCGCTGATATGCAGGGCTGTGCAGAGATGAAACAACATCGATGCCTCATAAAAAACCGATGATACGTGAGATTGAAAAACCCCTGTGAATGATTTCCCTGATGAAACGAAGGCAAGAGGACCGTCACCCTCAGTCTGCGAATTTTCCTCAATATGGCGGAAAAACATTAAACCCTGCAAAATACAAACAAAAGTTATGAAATCCTGCGTATATAGTTTGACTTCTTCAAAGGACGTGTGGAAGGAGCAGGGCCGTTGGATGGCATCATCCAATGGTCGGGATTAATCGGGAGATCATAGAATGGGCGGAAGAAAGATTAGGTCAGGGCCGTCGATCATGCAGAGATCGACGGTCAAGAGCGAAAGGGGAAGTCAAAAACAGAGAATCGTTGACCGGGCAATCGAATCAGGGGGAGGAAATATGAACCGTCGATCTGCAGATCAGATCGATGGCAGGAAATGATTTAACGTCGCGCCGAGACCACATTAAGGGGCGGGCATCTTCATTGAGTGACAGTCGTTGGATGGGCGGCTTCAGATCGGACGGTCCACGGCGATATCACTCGGCATCCTCGTCCGAACGATAACGCGCGATGGACGGTGGTTTTCCAAATAGTACAGGGGACGCGTGGCGGCAAGTGTATGGAATCGCTGCGATCGGGGGAAAACAGCCTTTCACCCAAGGGTGGTACAATGGATACCGCCGGTTTTGGGCAACCGGCTTTCGGGCAGTGGGGACCACAAAAAAACGCACTCCGTACCGTCCGATCTGCAGATCAGATCGACGGTCCGGAATGGTTTGAAAGTGATATCGGCAGATAAAAATAAATTAAAACCCAAAGTTTAAATTTAAAACAAAGGTTTTAATGCTTTTGGGGGTGAGATAAATATAAATACGATTAAGCGCCCCGTTAGCTCAGCGCTTGGTTCTGGCGCTAGTGTGCACGGTTGGAAAAGGGGGTTAGGGACCTAGCCCGAGGGAGCTTAAGTCCAAAACATAGAAAATATGCATTTTAATGGTTTTTCAAGGATTTTCGAAGGCAATGAAGGTTTCGATAAGGCTAAGAAGGGTTCTTAGAACCTTATCAAGGGTTTTTATGTAGTGGAAAGGAAGAAACATGAAATTGTTGGATTTTCATGGGGAATGAAGGGGTAGAAAAAGAGGTTAGCTTTTGAAGAGAGGGAAAGGGAAAAAGAAGCTTGCAACAGGATTTGGCCTTGGAAATCAGCAGGATTTTAGGGTCTTTTGGGAAGTAACAGCAGTGAAGTTTTGGACAAAGGCATGAGGCCTTCAAAAAGTCTTCAAGAGCCAACATTTTTTAGTGAGAAAAATTGTTCCTTGAAGGCTCAAAAATAGATTTAGCCACCTTATGGGATAATCAAATTTTACAGGTGGCTAACAGTGGCTCCACTTGGGGATGGTGCCTTCTTGAAGGCATCAATAACTTTCAGACCTGCATTCTCTGGGAGGCTGACCATGTGCCTTATCCTTTAATGTTCTCTGGGAGGTTGATCAATTTCCTAATCCATTGGGTTGCTCTTCCTGTGCTGGGATGATTTTCTCTGAAAGTGTATTAGCAGTCATAAAAGCAATGGATCTTCATCAATACAACTTTCTACCTACCCAATCTTACAGATCTAACATTTTTTCCTTCATTAGAGTGCACTTGGATTGGAAAACTCTTTTACACATTTTATTCTTTTGAAAACAGAAAATCTAATCTAATTCTACTTTTTATTTCTCCCTGAACTTATATTAAACAGTTGAGTTCAGATGCTTCTCTACCTAATCTACCATCTGTTGGGATTAAACTGTCCAATAGATTTTCATTCTCTAAATTTATAAAACAGAAATTGAAAAGCACTCAAGTTAGGATTGAGCAGTCTAACTTGATGTTGGTCTATGGCATAAAAGAAAAGCTACACATAGACATTTATTTCACAAAAACTAAATAAAAAATGGAAGGCTTAAGATCTGAAAATTTGAAAACATTTCCTTCCTCCTTTCACAGCTCTGTTTTGACTCTTATTGAGTTGTCTTTCCTTTTCTTCTGGTTCAGATTTTGAGCTAATTAGAACCAGATTTTTACATCTCTTTGACTCAGAAAAATAGAACAGATTTGATTCATTTCTCTTTGCAACCTTAGGTTCATATTTTGATCGTGTTTGAACCTTTAATTTCTATCCTAAACTATCTACTGATAAGCCAAGATTAGACAGTTTGGCATATCACATTCACTATCCTATCAGCAGAAAATTTAAAGCTAATTAGTCAAGATTAAACAGTTTGACTAACTAGAAGTGTGTTTTTCAGGAGTGGCATTTGAGCTTGCACACTTTCAGATTTATCTCTCTTTTTTGGTATGGGGCTATACCTTGCTTGTTTTCAAAATCTGCCCTCTTTTCTTTCTTTTCATTGTTTTTGTATTTTTTTTTTTTACAACTTTGAATGCAATGGTGGATGAAATATTTAAAATGGAAAAGGTAAAAAGGCTTCAAAACATAACATGGATCAAGAGAAGTAATGCTTCAGCATCCTGCCATTGACAGGACCCCCAAACAATTCTGCTCCATTCAACTCCTCCAAGAAAAATGCATTGTTACCAGCAGCTGAATGAATAGAGTAAGGGCCAAGCCATAGGTTGTCAAATTTTCCATGCTTTCCCTTCTCTTCCCTCCTTGAGTCCCACTTTAAAACTTTGTCCCCGATCTTGAAATTTCTGGCCTTTGTTCTTCTGTTAAAAAGCTTTTTAATGTTGTCTTGTTTCTGCAATGCTTTGTTATATACTTCCTCTCTGGTTTGCTGAAGATGAATGGTCTGATTTATTCTTCTGATAGTGTCATTATCTTCAGTCTGCAACTCTTGAATCAAATTTATCACTGGTACACCAAGTTTGTTTGGAAAAATTGCATCAGTACCATACACAAGCTGAAAAGGTGACATACCAATGGATTTCTTCAAAGTCAATCTGTCAGCCCAAAGTGCATGAATCAGCTTTGTGTGCCAAGACTTATTGTTGTCCTCCAACAGTTTCTTGATTATGTTCACTAAACTTTTGTTTGAGGATTCTGCAAGTCCATTACCTTGAGGGTAATAGGCCATGGAATGCCCCAATGTTATCTGATATCTGTGACAGAATTCAACCATTTTCTTTGATCCAAATGATGTTGCATTATCAGTGATGATCTTGGTAGGACAGCCAAATCTTGAGAGAATATTAGTCTCCATAATTTTTATGATAACTGAATCATTGGCCTACCTACAAGGAATGGCTTCTATCCACTTAGTGAAATAGTTTGTGGCAGTGAGAATCCATCTGTGCTAGGCAGAAGATGGGGGATGGATTTCTCCTATAAAGTCAAGTCCCCACTATTGAAAAGGGGCTTCAACAGTGATTGGATGCAGAGGGAGGGGTAGCAGTTTTCTTTTGCCTTCAAAAAGTTGACACTTATGACAGGCTATGATCATCTGGTGCACATCATGGAAAAGAGTAGGCCAATAGAAACCAACCCTCAAAATTTTGTTGGCTGTTGTCTTCCAGTACAAATGACCTCCACACTCTCCTTCATGGAACTGGTACTTAACCTTCTCTGCATCAAACTCAGGCAAACATTTAAGCAATAGACCACTTGCATTCTTTCAATAAAGACATTTATCTATAATGCAATAGTTTATAGCTTTCAATTTGAGGAACCTTGCCTTTGTTTTTGTCAAACCAGGAGGTGTGTTCAAATTAAGCAGAACATAAAGAATATCATCATACCAAGAGGAATTCATAAAATGGTTTTCAACAATGGGTGTTGAGATTTCCTCTTGATCATCTAAAGCATTAATCATATGAATATCAAGAACTTCACAATTTGATTCAGCCATTAATCTAGCTAGACCTTGGCCTTTGATGAGTTTAGTGGGCTTTATCTCTAAATCATATTCAAGAATAACATCGATCTACCTACCTCTCTTACCATTTGGGTCCTGTGTTAGAATGTCTTTAACAACTGAATTCAGGACAAAGGCAATGATGTGTGAATGAAGGATGTATACCCTAAAGTCTTTCAAAGCTTTAACCAAGGCGAAAGCTTGTTTCTCCATAATTTTATACTTCAAAGGGGCATCCCTCAATGCCTTGCTAAAGAATGCGATGGGCTACTCTTTTCCTTGTGGATTTTTCTATAAAAATGACAGTAGCTATGGTATGTTCTGATGCAAACGAAAAAATATAAAAATCTCTTGAAAAATCAGGACTTATCAGAACCGATGTTTTAGTTAACGCTTGTTTCACCAGTTCAAAGGATTGCTTTGCTTCCAAGGTCCATTTTACCCCTTGCTCCTTTTTCAGCATATTTGTGATATTCCTAAGGAGCTCAACCAAGTTGGGTATGAACCTTCTCAAAAATTGAATCTTCCCAATGAAAGATTTCAACTCCTTGATGTTTCGAGGATGAGAGATTTGAAATATGGCCTCAATCCTCTTTGGATCTATCTTTATACCCTCTTCTAAAATAATGTGTCCAAGAAGCTTACCTTCTTGGAGACCGAATAGTGTCTTCTTAGGGTTTAAAGATATTCAAAATCTTCTGCACTTCTTGAAAACTTTCCTCAAATGTTCTAAGTGTTCTTCATCTATTTTTGAAAACATAGTGACATCATCGATATAGATAATGATGAAGAAGCCCAGTTCTTCCGAGAATGCTATGTCCATGGCTCTTTGAAAGTTTTCTCCAACATTCATTAGACCAAAGGGAATTTTCACATACATGAAAGTGCCCCGTGGTGTAGTAAAGGCTTTCTTTAATTGATCAGTAGGGTAAACCAAGATCTGATTGTACCCTGAATAGCCATCCAGCAAAGAAATTCTTCTAGACCCTACCACCCTTTGTAAAATATGATCCATCTTGGGTAAAGGGTAGTTGTCTTTTAATGAAGATTTGTTTAAGTCTCTAAAGTCTATACAAAGCCTGATTTCTCCCGTTTTCTTCCTAACAGACACCAAATTAGATACCCATTCAGAATATCTAATAGGGACAATAATACCAGCTTCATACATCTTTTTAATCTCCTTCTCAACCAAAGGTAACTGAACAAGGTTTATTTTGTGCATTTTCTGTTTGAATGGTTTTTGGTTTTCTTTAAGGGGAATTTTGTGCTGTATTATTTCCGTGTCATAGGATTTAAGATCTTCGTAACTCCACGCAAAAACATCAGAAAACTCTTTAAACAGCTCAATGTATTTGAGTTTAATGTGAGCTGGTAAAGTCTTAGACAATTTAATCATTTTTGGTTTAAGTTCACTACCTATATTGCACTTCTACACTTCAGTCTCTACAGGTTCCAGTTTTGGCTTTTTGGCCACATCGTTAAAATCAAACAACTCTTCTAAAGGTGTCAGACCACTAGGCAAACTCTCATCTTTAGCATGCAGAGTTTCTAACTCCTGTGTTTCTGACTCTGCGTTCGATTATGTCTTGTTTCTAAGTTTTCTAGTCAGAAGATTGATATTGACAGGTTCAGGAGACGGTTCTTCCTCACCAATAAAGTTTTCTTCACTGCAATCTGTTTCATAGTCTGAGTCTGAACTGTTAAGTTCGAATTCATTTCTGAATTGCATGAATTCTTCTATTTGTTTGTCGTTGTCAAACACCTGCCAATACTTCTTATTATCAGGCACTGTTGGTCTAAATTTTATCTCAGTTGTACAGTCTTTGGTTTCAAATGGCGCTAAGCATGTCCTAGCTACAAAGGCTAAATTGTGGGCTGCAAGGTTTCTTTTCCTTGGGACAAAAATTACTTTGGACTCCTCGAATGTTTTTAAAAGGTCCATGAAATCATTCCGGTAGGCTCTAAGTATAGGATGATTTGCGTTATACTCCCCATTTACTTTCCTAATGATCAATTCAGAATCCCCATATACATTGATTCTTCTGGCTCCAAACTTTTTCAAAAGATGTAAGCCTAAGAGAAGGGACTCATATTCTGCTATGTTATTGGAACACTGAAATTTTAATTTGCATAAAATGCATTCTGTGCGGTTGTTTTCATTGTTAGTAATCCAAACACCTGCACCAGCGTTAGTTCTGGTGCATGACCCATCAAAATACATACTCCAAAGAGGACTATTTTCGGTTTCATCCTGGTTAGAGTCCTCTTCAACTATCGTGCTCAAGGGCTATTGTGGAATCTCAGCACTGAGTTGAATTTGTTTTTATTCCCCCAGATTCTCATTTATTTGAGGGATACATTCTTGACTCTCAATGTTTAGAAGCAAGGGACACATGACTTGTAGTTCAAGAGCCATATCTTGTTTGCTGTTTTTTAAAGGTTCAACAAACTATTTTGACAGTTCATTGGTATTTACCTCCTCCTCTCTATCGGCCATTAATTCTATTAAAGTGACTTGTTCACTAAGTGTTTCACCATTAAACATGATAAAAGAATCGAGGCCTGTATTGACAGAATAGATAGGAGAGTTTTGTGGTCTGTCTTGGCTTGTGACTGTGTATTGCATATGGGACTCCCTGTAAAGTCTTCTAGTTTGATTGAAAACAGGGATAGTCGCATAGGTCATGTCCATTTGCATAGTCCCTTGTAACTTAGCCCCCCAAGACCTTGAGAGTAACATTCCATACTTTGGGGGCACATCAGCCACAACAATATCCATGACTAAGCATTTGGCTGGAATTTGGGCTAAGTTAACACAGAGGTCCTTGATCAATCCTAAACATTTTACTCTGCTAGAATCAAAAGAGTAAAGGTCTTTATAAGGTCTGGTGATTTCTAGACCCAGGCTCTCCATTACAGCTTTAGGCATTAGATTATGAGAAGCCCCTGAGTCATGCATAGCGTTGTTAAAAATCTTGTCATGAACGTTAAAACTTACATAAAATTGAGGAACAGGTCCCTCTTGATATTTTCCTTCAATCTTTGGACCGAAAATAAGCTCTGGTTGATCATCGTTAAGATTGAATGTGTCATTGTTATCTTCTAAATTTAAAGCCTTCAAAATTTGGGTCCTATATACGTTCTGGGCAGCCAACTCGGTGAGGGGAACAAAAATTTTGATCTTTGAGATTTCCTGCTCCAGGCTAAAAGGAATTTGGTTCTTTGAAAAAAAAAATTCAGCCTTATTAACTGCCATTTTATCAGCAATGTCAGGTTGTTGTTTTGTTTTATTTACATTTGATAAAATTGTTTTCACAGGGGCACTAGCTGTAACGTTAGTACCACTAATGTCTGCACTCTGTTTTTCATTGTCTTGAGCGCTTTTTCCTTTACCTTTATCGGAATTTTCAGCCACTGTTTTATCCTTTGGTTTGACAACTTTAGGTTTGGTTGCAGTGCTGTTCTGTGAGGATTTATCAGAGGTTTTGTTGTTGAGGGTTTGTTGACTAGATTTACTTCTGAGGTCATATTCTCTTGGAGGTTCGGTGATGGAATTTTCCATGTCTTGATAATAATTTTCATTATCATCTCTTTTTTCATCATAAGGTGTATAAAGAATTTGTTTTCTATCATAATGAACCTCAAAGTCATCGTCATCTACCCCAAAAAGGCTAATATCATCTTCCTCTGTTATTTGATTTGTTTCCTCAACCTCACTCACATAGTTTTTTTTTTTTTTTTTTTGGTGGACCCACACACACACACTTCTTTATATCTCGTCTCTCACTCTCTTCTTTTTAAGTGATCGTTCTCTTCCTACTAACTGCCTGCCAGTTGAAAACTAAATACTGTCTGTTGTCTCTCTCTCTTCTATGTGATCAAGCATGAAAAATTGCTTTTTTTTACCGCCTGTCTGGCCCCGAGTTTGGGGGACTCCCACTTAAAAAAAGGTGTGTGCGCCAGTGTTATTCCTTAGAACCGTTGTCATCTAACCCAACGAAATCATCATCAATTTCATTTCTGTCAAAATAGTCATCCATCTTATCCACATGTTGTGATGCATTTGTAGTGTTGTTAGCATCATATAATGGAATTTTGGACTGATATTCCTGTGGAAGGTTGACTAATGCTGCAGGAAGAACTAGGGGAGCATACCATGCAGCCATGATAGGAGGTGGGGGTGGATTTACAGGTGGGTTAACAAAAGGGAAGGTGGGCTGAAGTGGAGTGGTTTGAACAGTGGATGAAGGATGAGTAGATGCGGATGGAACAACAGTAGATTGTTGAGCTGATCTTGGATGAGAGACACCTAAGTTGTGGAGGAAATGTAAATCAGGAGGTGTTGTTTCTCTACTACCAAGATGTTCACTAGTTTCAGGAGAAGAAAGTGAAGACTCAGAATATATCTAGATTATATCATCAAATGACCTAGTTCTAAATGGATTTACTAAGTCATCTTGTGATCATTGTAGAGTTGAAAGATGTTCAGGAACTGATTTAGCTCTCAAGGGTGGTCTGAAAAAAATTGATAATTTGATCTTAGGAGACTTCCTAAGGATAATTTCTGGGTTATCAACTACTTCAGGTGGATCAAGGTCAGGATAGGCTCTAGTGTGGATCTTCCTAGGAGCCACTATGCTATATTTTTCAGACCCAAATAAACAAGACAAGTTCAACCAAATATGACAGTCTTTGAATGGTTAACTAATCTGTTTACCTAAATTTCAATCCTACAATCCTCTAACTGAGTTTGAATGATATTATGATGATCAGGGTTCTTCCCAGTGGAGTCTTAAGGTCTGTTCAGGATTGTGGAGTCGCCAAGTGGAAGTTTTTAGCTCTTTTCAGAGGTAAAAGGTTTTATGGTCCACCACCATGCTTGTGAAATATCCCTTTTCAAGGATATCCCGAAACGCAACAAACTCTAACCAGAGATTGACTGGGAGGGCATTTACCAGATATTTCACCTCTGAAAGAGGATGAGATCCGGAAGCTACCTGGCCCTTTCTAGACTCTGTATAATAGTATGGGGTAAAACACAACAAAAGGTAAGTGTCAATGTAGGAATAAGTGTTTTACTACCAATCTGAAATGTTTTTGGTTTTTTCTGAATTATTTTTCAGTTATGTGGTTTCTAAGAATATCCTAACTCTGTTTCAAAACTTAGCTACGGTTATGAGACAAAAACAGTCTACTCTTATGGCTAAGCCAGCTGATTTTTCAAGGTTAGATAAAGTCTTAAGAGAATCCTAGGGTTTACCTAGCTTGTCACTGATTCAAACAAGTTCCATCATAATTACCATTTCTTGGTAGTGCTTGAAAAGGTTGCTTTTAACCCTAAACGTTTTCTTGAATTGAGGGTTCTCTGAGGTCTTAAAAGGTATCAATAACACTTAGTCCCCAGTGGAGTCGCCAGAAATGTTGGGGATCCGTAATTTTAGCAGATTGGTAAGACTAAAACTGCAAAAGAAACGTCGTTTCAACCAACTTTGGGATTCTAGGATCTAGCCCTCCTGAATCCGGAGAGGTATCTCTCCAATATGTACAAAGATGGATTTGTCTTTGAAGTTTGGGGTTATAATATTAGGCTAGTTATGAAGGCCAAAGGTTTGTTTGTTTTTTGGATGGTTGAGCATGATTACTGTTCAAGGTGAAAATTTATGAGTGCAAAAAGTTCCAAAGGTGAGAAATTGCATGCAATCAGAGTAAGCTTCGGTCAAAAAGGTAGAAAATTGCAGGTTTTAGTCCATTGGGCTATGGAGTCATAATAGGGTTTAATTGGAACAGCAAGAGGCAAGAGTGGTCCATGGGGCAAGTCATCTATGTCTAAGGATCTCTTTGAAGATTGATTTATGGAATGGAATGATCCAATAAGAAGGAGAAATGAACAGATGAAGAAACAAGAGTAGCCCAGGATCTGGTAAGTATTTTGAAACTAGCCAGCCTTTGAAATGGACTCAAGAAAAACATAAAAGTAAACTAGGATCTGGTAGGTACTTTGAAACTAGCCAGCATTTGATACACTTTCAATAGAGAACATATTAAAACAAAGGGAAACTTGAAGGCAACTGTTGGAGTGAAAACTAGCGGGTCGGGCTCACCACAAATCCTCTCCTAGCTCTTCTTTACTTGGTTACTTTCAAGACAAACACAAAGATAACAACAGAAAGGCCTAAGATCTGGTAAGTACTTTGAAACTAGCCAGCTTTTGACACATTCAAAGGGAAACAATCAAATAGTCTGTGGGATCATACTGGGACCAGGGCTCACCATATCTTCCTCAGTTCATCTTCATGAAACGTATACTGAAAATAACATCTAAGAATAACCTTCAGCTTAGACAATAAGACGAGGGAACACCAGCATTCCTATGCTTAAACTGAATTAATTCATTCCTAAATAACACAGATGGAAGAAAACATTCAGATAAAGATTTTCAGTCAGAGAAGGTTACTGATACACAGTAGGTCCTAACTCTATCCATGTTGTTCTTTATAAGAGAATATGAAACACAGATGGAAACAGAAACAAAATAACAGGCTACAATAAGGAAAACATCACCGTCAACATAGACCAAGATCCCATAAATCAGCTTGTATTGATGCTTCAAACCAGTTACAGCTTTAAGTCTAGTGCTTTAGATTAGCAACCATCTACACATCTCAGTCTAACCTATCTATCACCAGCAGAGCTCCAAGAGCCAGTGAATACTATGTACAATCAGAATTTTAAGCTCGAATGTATATCAAAGTTCTACAACCAACCCCTCACTCATATTCTGAAGAAGTATATATAGAAGAATGAGGGGGTGATATCTCATAAAACATCTCATTTTACAATTAATACAGATTTAATGGTCTCTGGCCTTTGAGGGGCTCAATGAAGAAATTTGCATGGGGATACTCTGTATTAAATGTTTTTACATAAATATTAAGCTCAATGGGAGCTTTTGTTGACCTTTGAGGCTTCGTGGAATGTTGAAGTAACTCTGCTGATATTTTGTCACTAAGTTTCCTTGCAGAAGTAACTTTCCGGCTGTGCTGAGGCGAAAATATTCATTCGATCAATAACTTCGGCCTCTGATTGAGTACTTTGAGGAACAGGTGGCACTGTGGTAGCTGAGAGGAATCGATTTTCCTCAGATTGTGGCGGTGGAAGTATTCTTGCTCGATAAAACACTTTAGGTTTTTTGTAAACTATGTTTTATTTGGGGATTAGGCTTTTGATAAGCATCTTAGACGTAATCCCCATGAAGCTGTCTCTAATCCTCTGTTCTGATACATTTAGGTCTTCGGCACTGATACCTCGTGACAGTGTTAAATCCATGGTTTTCTCTCTGATATGCAGGGTTGTGCAGAGATGAAATGGCATCGATGCCTCATAAAACACCCATGATACGTGAGATTGAAAAACCCCTGCGAATGATTTCCCTGATGAAACGAAGGCAAGAGGACCATCACCCTCAGTCTGCGAATTTTCCTCAATATGGCGGAAAAACATTAAACCCTGCAAAATACAAACAAAAGTTATGAAATCCTGTGTATATAGTTTGACTGCTTCAAAGGACGTGTGGAAGGAGCGGGGCCGTTGGATGGCATCATCCAACGGTCGGGATTAATTAGGAGATCATATAATGGGTGGAAGAAAGATTAGGTCAAGGTCGTCGATCGCGCACAGATCGACGGTCGGGAGCGAAAGGGGACGTCAAAAACAGAGAATCGTTGACCGGGCAATCGAATCAGGGGGAGGAAATTTGAACCGTCGATCTATAGATCAGATCGACGGCTGGAAATGATTTAACGTCGCGCCGGGACCACATTAAGGGGCGGGCATCTTCATCGAGTGACATCTGTTGGATGGGCGGCTTCGGATCGGACAGTCCACGGCAATATCGCTCCGTATCCTCGTCCGAATGATAACACGCGATGGACGGCGGTTTTCCAAATAGTACAGGGGACGCGTGGCGGCAAGTGTATGGAATCGCTGGCGATCGGAGGAAAATAGCCTTTCACCCAAGGGCAGTGTGATGGATACCGTCAGTTTTGGGCAACCGGCTTTCGGGCGGTGGGGACCACAGAAAAATGCACTCGGCACCGTCCGATCTGCAGATCAGATCGACGATGCGGAACGGTTTGAAAGTGATATCAGCAGATAAAAATAAATTAAAACCCAAATTTTAGATTTAAAACAAAGGTTTTAATGCTTTTGGGGGCGAGATAAATATAAATACGATTAAGCGCCCGGTTAGCTCAGTGCTTGGTTCTGGCGCTAGGGCGCACGGATGGAAAAGGGGGTTAGGGACCTAGCTCGAGGGAGCTTAAGTCCAAAACATAGAAAATATGCATTTTATCGGTTTTTCAAGGATTTTCGAAGGGAATGAAGGTTTCTATAAGGCTAAGAAGGGGTCTTAGAACCTTATCAAGGGTTTTTATGTAGTGGAAAGGAAGAAACATGAAATTGTTGGATTTTCATGGGGAATGAAGGGGTATAAAAATAGGTTAGCTTTTGAAGAGAGGGAAAGGGAAAAATAAGCTTGCAGCAGGATTTGGCCTTGGAAATCAGCAGGATTTCAGGGTCTTTTGGGAAGTAACAACAGTGAAGGTTTGGACAAAGGCATGAGGCCTTCAAAAAGTCTTCAAGAGCCAACAGTTTTTAGTGAGAAAAATTGTTCCTTGAAGGCTCAAAAATAGATTTAGCCACCTTATGGGATAATCAAATTTTACAGGTGGCTAACAGGGCACAGCTCTGGGCAGGTCATTTGTTGTGTGTGCACAACGTCGAACATTCAGAACAGGGTGTCGGGTCCTGGGCATTTCAGGCCCGTCTATGTGTAGCGCCACTCCTTATTCACGTAGTGCCATTGAACTGTGAATGATGGAAAACCTGATAAGCGCAGCACCACTCGATTCGTGCAGTGCCAGGGAACTTTTGCCCAGGAACAGTTAAAATTTTTTGAATCTTCTCCTGAAGGTTTTCTTTCTTTGAAGAATGACAAGTGAGTTTGAAAAGATAACTCAGGAGCCTTTATGCCCTTTGAAAGATAAATCATTTTTAGAAAACCCAATTTTTCTAAGTTAGTTTTTGTCACTTTATGAGTTTCATTGATATCTTGTGACCCTTTTTTGCAGGTGACTATAACACATTTGTTTTTATTCAAATTTTCCACTCTTTGGAGTTTGACAACCTTCAGTCACTCAACAGTGATCTCATTCTCAACTTGATTTTCCATTTTGACACTCAACCTTATGTTTTTCTCCTTTTGAACATTTTGAGGGCAATTGACTGTACTTGAAGGCTTAGTCTCCCTCATACTGATACTTTCTGCATTTTCTCCTTTTGATGTATTCAAGCAATGTTTCCTTAGAAAACCCTAAGAATCACCTTTTGATAACTTTTTTAACCTTTTATTGTCATTATGGAGGACCATCATCCTTATTTCACCTACTCTCTTATCCTTCAAAAACTTTAGGTTTTAGGGCTATTAGAGAAAAATAATTAGTGTTGTCTTCTAATTTCTCCATAGCCCTTTCAAGTTCATTCATTTCTATTCAGTTCACCTCACCTTTTCCCTTTTTCATTTATAACTTCTAAAAATATTCAATGTGTGCTTGGTTGTGTTGATGTGCCTTTGTCCTTGTGGCCTTTTGCATTGATTTTCTGTTTGGCAACATTGTTTTAGCCAATCAGTCCTAAAAACCCTGCTTCTCTTTAAACATGGGCATGCCTTCTTTTCTTTGTTGTAGATGTTCTTTGGTGAGGAACTGGCCTCTTACCTTACCTCATTTTATGCATGATATCCATCTCAATCATTCCCGCAAAAATTTTTAAGATGCACTGTTATACCTTTGCATAATGTTGTCTTGACCAAGGAGGGATTTCTTGAGGGTTTTTTGATCTATTTTGGACAGTCAAGTGCTGACCCTCCTTTTCATTTAATCTCATCTTCTTAGCACATGTAAATCAGTGATTTAGAACACAAAAACAATTCTATAACCTATGAAACCCAGGATGACCTAATGGGAGGCTCTTTGGGCTTGTCTTTGGCTGAAAACTTGACTTCGGGTCTTTAGGTGTAAAATAGAGCTTATGACAAACTTTATGCATTGCAGACCCAAAACTACTGATTTTGATTTATCTAAAGAGCCTAGAGAGGTAGCTTGAGACCACCAATTCTTGAGGCACTTGGGGAATAGGGGAAAAGGTTAGGCTACTTGGCAATCTAGGGTGGAAGTGGAAGTGTTATAGGTAGGCAGAATAGAGTACTAAGGTCATGAGTGTAGAAATGGGAAAAAAATGAGTGGCATGAGCCCATGATGGGTCTTCTGGGAGTGATAGGCTGGCCATGACTTGATAGAGTAGTGAAATAGTGAAAAAATTATCCTAAGGATAATGAAGGCAGTGAGATTTCAGAACTCACAATATTTATGAATTTTGTTTCTAGAAATATAGAATAAGCATTTAGTCATCTATAGAAAGGAAAAAAAAATAATGACTAACATCATGTATGTACCTAGGCTAAAGAACTTGATCTTTGTAGCTATATTGGAGGATAGAAGTTATGATGTCTTTTTTCAATAAGGGGAAATCCTTTCTAATACATGTAGCTATCAGGCAAGTGAAATAGATTAGAGTTAGAGTGAAAAATATCTACAAAATTCAGGTGGATGCTTGTGTTGCACTAAGTATCAAGGAATAAAAGGTGGAGAGTCGAGATGTTGGAGAACTTTGGCACAGGCACATGTGACACTTACACCATGGGGCCTTAAAAATCATGCAGCATATTATCATTGGTCTCCCGAAATGTACCCTTGACCAGCATGAGGTCTGTAAGGAATGAAAATTGGAGAAATATGTGAAATCCGCCTTCGAGGGCCGAGATAGTAGAGCTGGAGAAATCTTGGAGTGAGTCCACTCTTATCTATATGGACCATTTTCTACAACCTCTAAAGAAAAACACAAGTATTATGTGATTTTTTATGACTTTTATAAAAAATGATGGATCTTCTTCATGCAGAATAAGGATGAAGTTTTCTCAAAATTTATTGAATTCAAAGCATTGGTTGAAAAGTATACTGGTCAGAAACTAAAACCCATGAGAATTTATAATGGATGAGATTTTTTTTCTAACACCTTTTTATGCCAAAAGGGGAATTAGAAGAGAATTTATAGCACCCAATATCCCATAGCAAAATGGGGTGGCTAAAAGGAAAAATAAAACCATAGTGGGAGCATCAAGAGCCATGTTTCATGATCAAGGGTTGTCATTACATCTATGGGAAGAAGCATGCAACACCACAGTTTATTTGTAGAACAAAAGCCCTCATAGAATACTTGGCATGATCACATCTGAAGAAGATTTCTCTAGGAGGAAGCCAAATGTATCTCATTTTCAAATTTTTGGAGCTATTGTATATTGTCTTATCTCCAATGATAGAAGGAAGAAATTTGAGCTTACAAGTGAGATGGGATTCTTTTAGGATACACAAAGACACCATATAACTACATGGTGTATATTCCCTCATTTAGGGTGACAATGGTGAGGAGAGATGCCAAATTTGATGAGGATAAGGCTATAATATGCTCTCTAGAGAAAGAGATAAGTATCCTACTAGAGGAGGAGCTTATAGCTCCAAAGTAGGAGCCTCAGAAATATTTTCAAAAGTTTGTGGAGCAGCCACATACAGAGGAGAAGATAGGAGGCCGAGTGGAGACACCAGCTCAACCAGAATCTTCCAGAGAGGGAAGAAATAGAACCAAAACATATGAAAGATTGGTGTGAGATGCACAGGAACATGTGGGAGCTCCTACATCCCACCGCAAGTAGAGGAGGTTACTAGATAGGTACATTGGGTATATGGCTCTCCTGACAGAACTCATTGAGACAAAGCCTTATTCATTTGAGGAAGCAATTTCTCAACCTATGTGGGTTGATTCCATGGTGGAAAATTATGGTGAGTTCTAGATGAATCTACAAAGTGAAGTGTGCAAATAATGGGAGAATCGAGAAGTACAAGGCCACATTTGTGGTCAAATACTTATCGCATGTAGAGGGAGTTGACTATGAGGAAACATTTTCCCTAGTGGCAATATATTCCTTGATCAGAATCATTATGGAATTGGTTGCAGGGATGGGGTGGAATATCCATCAGATGTATGTGGAGATTACCTTTCTCCATGGTTTTCTTGAGGAATAAATTTACATAGATCAACCAAAGGGATTTGAGACATATGAAAGGGAGACACATGTGTGTAGACTCAAGAGAGCCTTGTATGGTCTCAAACAGGTGCCCCAAGCATGTTACACTCAGATCGACACATATCTGAGTGGATTGGGCTTCACCAAAAGTGAATCAGATGCCAACCTCTATCACATTGTGGTAGACGTAAAGTTACTTACAGGGGATGAGAAGTTGATCCACTCTTGCAAGGAGGATCTTGGAAGAGAATCTGAGATGAAATACATGGGCTTGATGCATTACTTCATTGGGTTGGAAGTATGGTAATGTGAAGGTGAGTTGGTTGTGAGTTAGGGGAAGTATTCCTTTTAAATACAGAGATTTCACATGGATAACTGCAAAAGTATGGACACACCTCTAGATACAAACTAGAGGAAGGAGATTGTTTCTTCAGAAGCGCCAGTAGATGTTACCATATACAAAAAACTTGTGATATTCTTGATGTATCTAGTGAACACAAGTCTCGACGTATGCTATGCCATTAATCAGTTGAGTCAAGCCATGGTGAAATGTACCAAATTATATTGGAAGGTAGAAAGGCATTTGTTGAGGTACCTCAGAGACACCAACGATTATAGGTTATTGTACAGGAGGAAAGAGGGAGTGAAGCTCCAAGGTGTCACTGATGTAGATTAGGCAAGGAGTCCATCAGATAGGAAAAGTACTTCAAGTGCTATGTTTTAGAAAATGTAACTTGCTTTGGTCTTCATTTAATGTACTTGAGTTATATTGTAATGTACTTATCAAAAGAATAAAGAAAATAATTTTTATTATTATTATTGTGACTTATTAAATCATGGGTTTCATGCTTCAGTCACCTTAGTTTAGGTAAAAGTACCCATTGAGGAATTCTATGGTTTATTCTTAGTTAATAGAGTCATTGTAAATTTAAAGAGACCCTTCTTGGGCTTTTGAATCATGTAAAAAGTTTTAATACTCAGTAAAATATGAATTATGTGACCTCCACACAAAGTCAGCCTTAAGGGGATCTTGTCAGCCTTCTTAGTTCTACCTCACATGGAGCCTATAAATACAAGAAAATCGAATTCATTAGGAGCACACTCTCTCACAACAAGTTTGATATCTCTTGTAGCTGGAAAAATTTTGAATTTTGTTTCTGGGAAGCTGAAAGAAGTGAGATTTTTGGGAAGTCTAAGTCAAAGAAGTAAAAATAAATTTTGATGCCTCTCTCTCTTTTTTTTGTGCCTAGATTTTGAGATTGAAGTCTTCCAAGTTTTATTGTTGTCGTAAGTCGTCTATTGTTGGATGTTGTTGCCTAGTTGAAGTTGTTGGAAAATGGTTGAAGATCTAGGAAGTTGACTTGGTCTGGAGGGAAGGTCTAGTATATGCCTAGGGTGAAGAGTCTTAAAGAATAATATTGAAAGAAATAATTATCTTGACTTGGTTTTCCCCTCGAGGGGGGTTTTTCCCTCACATAGTGCCTACATATGGTGTCTATTGTTTTATGTGATGTTGCTTTGGTAATTGCTTGATGAACTAAAAGAAAGAAGATATAAAGAATCGTAATAACAAGAAACATCACAAGTAATTATCAAGAATAAGAAAATATTTCTGCCTTTCTAATTTTCTAACACCATCTTCAGTGTTGGGTATGTAGTTATTTCCTAGTATAGCAGGATACAAAGGTCTGTGGCACTCAACTTAGAAGAGGTTGACTACATGGTTGCAAGTCAAGAATAATCTAAGGCCGCGTGGATGATGAAAATACTTATGGGCCTTTTCAGTCAGGATATAGATCTGACAATGATTTATTGTGATAATAAAAGTTGTATCAAACTCTTTGAGAATCCAATATTTCATGACAGGTACAAACACATTGATATCACGTACCATCACTTATTGGATTGTGTAAAGAAAAGAATTATGATGCTACATTACATTCCAACTGAGGAGCAAGATGCATATATCTTGACAAAGGCATTTTCAAGAGGAAAATTTGAATTCCACGAGTGTAGGATAGGGGTGGTGAAAAATCCTTTCCTTGCTATGAGGGAGTGTTAGAAATTGTAGCAAGAAAAGTTAAATTTGACTTGTGCCTTAGTCAAATTTAGTAATTTTATTTTCCACATCAGCAGGATGACTTGGATGGAAGTTAATATCTATGACATGGATGTGTTTACTAGTTTATTAGAGTTATAGGCTAGAATTAGAGTTGTTCATGTAATGATTGCTAAAATTTAGCAATCTAGTTCAGTTATTTTCAGTTTGACTCATTTAATTAAGCTAAAGTACCTAGTTGAGTCAGTTGAAGGCTAGTTGAGTAGTAGAATTGTCGTTGACTCAATGATCTCTCAGTTAAACTAGTCAATCAGCTAAAAATAGTCCATACATGCATGGAATTAAAATTTCCTAGCTGGAGTGGAGGAAAAGGCACATTGTAATTGCCAATTGTATATTAGTTGAGTATACAGGCTTGGTAGTTAAGCATGTGAATCATTCCTTGGGAATTGTACAAGAAAATAGGAGGAATTCCTATCATTTAGGAGCTAATTTCCTTAACGATTGTGCAAGGAAATAGGAGCAATTTGGGGCCTTGAATTCGCTAAGTGTTGGCCAGAGCAAGAGAGATAGATGCAGAACATGTTTACAGTGCAGGGTGTGCTTTAATATTGAAGCAAGACATTGTAATAATTTCTCATTCTCATTTGATTAATAAAAAAAAATGGAGGGGTTTTTCCCAGTTGGGTTCCCCTACAAATCATTGTATTCTTGTGGTTTTTATGGTTACATGTTATTGCATGTGTTTCTAAATTTTGGTTTCCATTCCACATAATAGTAGAGGAAATTTGTAATCTATTGATTTCAGTTCAATTTTATCAGTAGTAGCAAATTTATATTAATTTCTACATTTAGATTGATTAACAATTGGAGAGTCGTCTTCTTGGTTGAGGCTACATTCTGTTACCATAGGTGTGCATACTGGTTTGAAATATTCTAAGCCATATTTATTCATAATATGCTTAAGATATTTGGCTTGTGAAAGGAAGATATGATTTTTAGTTTTTTGTACCTATAAACCAACAAATAATGTTAGCTCGACAAGTAAAGACATCTCAAATTATTGTTGCAAGTTTGAAGCAAAGCCTTGGCTCATTGTGTCAACATTTCTCTCGACTATGATGTCATCAAAACCACTACTACCAATAGCTTATCTTTGTCCTCTTTGATATATAAATTACTATCTACGAACCCTTTCTTGAATCCTTGTTGTTTTAAATACCTTTCAAGACGATAATACCAAGCTCAAGGAGCCTATTTTAACCCATATAGTTCCTTATTATGTTTTCAAACAAGATTTTTATCATTTCCAAGTATGAATCCTTTAGGTTGTTCGATATAAACTTCTTCCAAGTCCCCATTCAGAAATGTAGATTTAACATCCATTTGATATACTTTAAAATTACAAAAGCTAACAAATACAAGGAACATTCTAATGGCTTCAAGTCAAGCTATAGGTGATGATTTTTCTTCAAAGTCTATTCCTTCATGTTGAGCATAACCTTTACATACAAGTCTTAATTTTTTATGGAATACTCCATTTTCATTTAGTTTGTTTTTAAATACCCATTTCGTCCCAATTACATTTTTATTATGAGGTCTTGGAACAAGTTGCCATCTATGATTTTTCTCTATTTGGTTGAGCTGTTCATTCATTTCCTTAATCCAGCATTCATCTTTTCTTGCTTGATTTTCATTTTTAGGTTCAATAGTAGACAATAAGGCTAGGTAATAGGATGGTCTAACAAATTTTCTTCTGGTTTGTATTCCATCCTCTTTATCTCCTAAAATTTGGGATTCAGGATGATTATCTTACACATACCTTGATGGATTTTTTTCTGGCATATCTGCATTTTGATCTTGTGCTTCTCCTTCTTCTTCACCTATTACTTCTTATATCTTAGTGGGAATTTTTTCATCATCAATTTGAATTTCTCTTTTGGTAACTACAAATTCTTCGTCAAAAACAACATCTATACTTCTGACAATATTTTGAAACATTTTATTATAGAATTTGTACCCTTTACTTATGGAAGAGTAACCTAGAATAAATCCTTCATCAACTCTCAGCTCAAATTTTCGGATCTTATCATCATTTCGCTTTATAAAACATTTACTTCCAAAGATTTTAAAGTATTTAACAATTGTGGGCTTTCTATACCAGAGTTCATGAGGATTTTTTTCATTGTTGACTCAAACATGTGCCATGTTGAGTATATCAACATTTTTTAGTATTGGCTCTCCCCAAAAGGTGTGAGGTATTCTAGACTCATCCAACATTCCATGTGTCATCTATTGAACTGTCCCCTTGATTCTTTCTTCTACTCCATTTTGGTGAGGAGTTTTAGCTATGGAGAATTGTCTTCTGATGCCATGTTTCTCACACAAATTGAAAAATTAATTTGATATAAACTCTCCTCCTCAATCATATCTAATACATTTGATTTTCAAATCTAATTCATTTTCCACCATAGCCTTGAATATTTTAAAATTTCAAATGCCTCATATTTAAAATTCAACAAACTAACCCACACATCCTAGTAAAACCATCAATTAGTAGCATGAAGTATTGTTCACCATGAGGAGATTTCTTTTTCATAGGTCCACATAAATCTATATGCACTAGTTCAAGAGGCTTACTTGAAGTGCATTCTTTATCCATGAACTAAACTCTTGTTTTCTTACCAAATTGGTAGGATTTGAAGATGTTTTTTATAGGTGGTATAATGTCTATTATGTCACGAACTACCCTCTTCTTTCTTGTTTTATATAGCTGATAAAAACTAAGGTGTCCCAGCCTTTTATGCCAAAGTCATATTTCCTCGGTTTTACTCAAAAATCATTGTTCATTGCTCCCTTCAAGAATGTATACATTATCAAGAGTTCTAATTCCTTTGATTATTGTCTTACCTATTGCCAATTATTTGACAAAGCAATTTTTAGAGTTGCATTAGAGAAATTTTGAGGTCTAGAATGGGCCTCCTAATAAAAATGTACAACCAAAATAAAATTGATAAGAACCAATAGGATTCAATATTATGATGTCAACCATGGAGGATGATTCACCATTTTTGGGGTAAACAAGTAAAAATATTAAAAAATAATAAAATAATAAAACTACTTTTTCAACTTGTATTTTCAATTATTTTTTTTTAAAAAGTTGGTTACTGTTTATATTCCAAAAAAAGTGGGGAGTGAAATCTCCATTAAATAAGAGTTGCAAAGTAGAATGTCAAGGAGGGGTGATGTGGCCAAAACCTAACCTCCTGCATGCTGACTATTGCTACTATGTTGCATATCTAATTCTTTGTAAATTCTAACAAACTGAAATAACATAACTGTAAATTGAAAAGACATGGTATTTGAAATGACAGATGGAGGATTGAAGAATAGTTCCTGCTACCTTGTCGATCATTTTAGTTTTTCATGGTGCCAATATTGTTGTCCGGGTTGGCATTGGGTACATTGTTAGAGCTTGAGCTATGGATAGTTCGCTTATCTACCATGTAGCGTAGGATTTCCAAGGATTATTCAATGTGTGCACAACGATTATTAGCACCCCTCAGCTGCTCTAAGAGGGATTGAGCTTGGTGTTGGAGGAAGCTGGTGTTTTCCTGATTTTTCTCCTGCATTATCTTCTGCTGGGCTTTGATCAAATCCATTTCTGCTTGCAGGTCGGAGCATTGGAAGCAGTTCTTATTCCTCATATTGACTGTAGAGAGGGAGGGAAAGAACGCAGTTGTGGAAGCGAGGGGTCCAGGAAGAAGAGGCATTGATAGACATCTAAGAATGGAATCCCAAGGACAAAGGGATAGAGATATCTGGGGAAATAGCTAAGTGGTAGAGTGAGCGCAACATAGAAATGAATTGTGGTCTACGTAGGAAGGGGAAGTGGGATAAATAGGGAGGGAGGGAGTGGAGGGAAGGCTAAGGATGAGGGAAGGGAGGGAATCACGGGGGGATAGGTTCACGAGATAAGTGCAGGGGAGGGGATGGGCATGGAAGACCTGCAAGAATAAAATTTGGGAGGCACAAAATATCAAGATGGAAGAGAGCATGTAGAGGGTAAAATACATGGAATAGGGGAGTAGGTGGTGCAACCTTGGGAATAGAGTTGACCAGGGGGTCTAAGGCATGCCTTGTTGGCCAAAGAATCGGCTATCTTTTTGTTGGATCTGAGGATGTGATAGAATGGAAGATATCCTATTTCCTTACTCAAGTTACGGCACCTGATGATCAATCTATTAAGGGCGTTGTTGGGAGACAAGGCTGAGTTCAACATCATGTTGATAACTATTGTCGAGTCCCAGAAAACCATAGCCTTTTTTTATATCTATTCTCTTAATAATTTGAAGGCCTTGCATTAAGGAATATGCTTCCACTCTATTGTTTGATAGTCGACCCAATCCCCATTCAAAGGTGGAAACATTATTTCCCTACTCATCCAAAATGTGACCTCCAGCTCCTTCTATTCCAGGATTTGATTTTGAAGCTCTGTCAAAGAAGAGTCTGGGCCTTTTTATCCCATCAAGCCATTCAATAAACTCCTTTTCTTTGAGCCTTATTTTCCACTGATCTTTGTGAAATATTTGGATTGTGGGAGTCTTGTTGCACTTCAGGAGGATGTCAAGCACTCTTCTGAATAGAATTCTTTCCTCAACCTGCAAGTCATTGATGTTGAATTGACTATTGTTTTTAGCTATGATGGTCTCTACAGTTAGGCTCCAAGTCTTTCTCTGCACTTTCCTAATGCATGTTTTTTGCTCCTGGAAGGTGACTTTGTTCTGCATGAGCCATATGTTCCAGAGGAGAACATAAGGTAGAGTGTCCCAGATTCTTTTGAAAACACTCTTCCTTTTTTGTGCACAAGGGTAGATCTTTTTCCAATTATCAATCAAATCAAAGATTGTGGTGCTAGCAACAATATCTATTTATAGGGGAATAGAGAGGGAGTTCCAAAAAATTTTTGCAAAGGAGCATTCGATGAAGAGATGTTGTATTGTCTCCTCAGTTGTGGAGCATAGAAGGCATCTAGAGGCTCCCTGAATGCCTATTTTTTTCATATTGTCAGCTGTCAAAATATTTCCCTTTACTAGAGTCCAAATGAAGATTTTGATTTTGGGGAGAGCTTCAAATTTCCAAACCTGCTTCTAGATGCCCACGAAGGAGAGTGCTCATTGTGAAGAACCTTGTATCCCACTTTTATGGAGTAAGTAGACCTAGAGGGGTCCCATATATAGATGTCTTCTTCATCTTTTGCAAGAGCAGCAGCTCCATGGAGAATTCCTCCCAGTTTGGATTTTTAATTGAGGATATGGAGGGGTAGATTTGGAAACATCCAACCCAACTATTTGCTACTACTCTCTGCCCAATTGGAGATTTGATCCAATGTGTTGATCTATATCTCTCTAAGATGCATTTGAATGAGCAAAAGGCTCGGATTGTTTAAGAGAGGAGGCATGCCCATTATTTTTTCATTCCAAATGTTGATTTTGAGGCCTCCATGAGGAACTTTGGAGGTGTTGTTGCGAAGAAAGGGGATGGATTTCTTGCAGAGAGTCCATATACGTGAGCATGGACTGCTGGGGATGAGTTGATCTAATAGATTTTTCCTTGAGGTGGAGAGGTATTTTCTTTCCAGAACTTGCTTCCACCACATTTG
This sequence comes from Pinus albicaulis, assembly GCA_034641835.2. Taxonomy (NCBI): domain Eukaryota; kingdom Viridiplantae; phylum Streptophyta; class Pinopsida; order Pinales; family Pinaceae; genus Pinus; species Pinus albicaulis. The sequence continues at coordinate 168,732,397 of CM076578.1, read as the reverse complement.
CTGCCAGTAATTAAATGCCACACTATTTTTCCTTCGAAGGCAACGTTCAACAGTTTAGGGATGCGAATAGTAAGACCACAATTTTCATACTTACTTGTTACCTGCCTCCATTTTACCAGATTGAAATTCTTTTTTTTTCGCTTTTACCACCTTTCCATAAGAATTGTCTTAATATTTCTTCCATTTTATTATGAATACTGATAGGGGCTTGGAGCAGAGAGAAGTGGTAAAGGGGCAGAGCAGAGAGTACAGCCTTTAAGAGGACCATGCGCCCAGCCAATTTGAGCCAAGAGGCTCCCCATTGTTGGAATTTCTTCTTCATCTTATCTATGGTGATCCTCCAAACCTCTGCCCTTAAAGGGACATTGCTTACAGGCATCCCTAGGTAATTAAAATGGTTCCAACCCCATTTGTAAGGGACCTTGAAGATTTGGGAAATGATATGAATGGTATGCATAGTTGCATTCCATCCATATATGCAGATTTTGAGATAATTGATCTGACCTCCTGAATAGTGCATAAATTTTTCAAGTAGCATTTTAAATCTCCTGGCTATTATGCAAGTAGCTCCTCCCATTAGTAGGGTGTCATAAGAAAACTATGAGTGGTTCATGTTTTTTACCTCATTACTAAATTTCATACCTGTAATTAATCCTTCTCTGCAGTTGTAGTCCAATGTCCGACTGAAGGATTATGCCATGAGGATGAAAAGGAAGGGGGATAAGGGGTAGCCTGGTCTTAAGCCTCTTGTGGATTGGAAAAAATGTACAAGTTTCCCATTGACTAGAGGGAGATCCAAGGATTGGAAATGCAGGCCTGGATGAGAGAGATGAGGTCTTCACAAAAGCCTATTTTCCTTAGGACAGATTAAAGGAAGAAGTTCCTAACTCTGTCGAATGCATTGGAAAGATCTAATTTCAAAAAAAATCCCTTCTCCGATCTAATCATGCTAGAATGTATCGCTTCTTGGACCAGCAAGATGTTGTCAGTGATTTGCCTATTTACTATGAACCTGCCTTGATTTTCAAAGATAATATTTGGAAGGTAAATTTTGATGTAGGGGGTGGGGATTTTGGTGATAATTTTATATGAGGAGTTGCAAAGGGATATTGGACTAAATCTTTAGAAGGTGGAAGGTCGAGACTCTTTTGGGATGAGGGCTAGGAATGTCTATTTTATGAAGCCCCCAATATTTTTTTTTCCTTCGAGTCCATTGGATCATTTTGATTAGGTCTTTCTTAATTACCTCCTAGAAGGTCTGATAGAAGCTAATAGATAATTCATCTAGGCTAGGTGCTTTGTTAGGGTGGAGGGTCCAAATTGCTTTGATAATTTCACCTTCATCAATGTCCCTGGTTAGGGAGGCATTTATTTCTTCTGTGATCATATTAGGAGTGTGGACCAAGAGATCAGCATAGTCCTTTGCCTCCATAGTTTCTGTTAGGAGACTTTTATAATGGCGGTGAGTTGTTGATTTTATTTCAACTTGTTTTGTGTACATGTTGCCTTCATCATCATATATGGATGTGATGATATTTTTGGATATTCTTACAGTTTCGTACTTGTGAAATAAGGAGTATTTTTATTCCTAGCCTAAAGCCAGAGGCTCCTAGATTTAATTCTCCATTTTTCTTCTTCCTTTCTATTTGAGTTCTATAATGCCCAATACAGTTCCTTTTCATGCTCTTTCTTTTCTTTTCTTCGTGTCTTGCTTGACAATTTCTGATTCTCTATAATAATATTTTTCCCAGCCTTTGAGAGATGCGCACACAAGATTTAATTTAGTCTCCCATATATGCATTGGGGATCCCTCAACATGTTGGTGCCAAATGCTTTCCACAATGGTTCTTACCTCAGGGGAGTCACTTCATAAAGGGTTGTGGCAAAAGGAAAGAGGCCAAAGGTTTGTTTGTTCACCGAGGACAAGGGTGACAGGGTAGTGGTCCGAAGCCGAGCAAGGAAAAATGGAAGAGGTTGCCACAGAGAAGATTGAAATGAGGGAGACAACAACAATAAATCGGTCTAGTATTTCCATGATGTTCTCTGGCCCAAGCCTACAATTTCTCCATGTAAAACTTATTTTTTTGGGGATGATTTCCACCAAGTCATGATCTCTTATGATGTTCTCTAGTTGATCTCTTGAAGGGTCAGGAGTAAAAGTGACCCCTCTTTTCACTTTTTCATTCATAACTATATTCAGATCCCCTCTAACGATGAAGTTGATATTGTCCTCCCCTTCCATGTCATATTGTAGAGTTCGCCATCAAGCTTCTTTGTCTCTATAGTGATTTGGTCCATATATGTTATAAATTTTTATTGTGACATCCTGTTGGATGCTTTGAAGCTTAAATTTTATCCAATATTGGGCCTTTAGTTTTGACAGTTGTTTCCATGAGTTTTGATTCCAAATTTTTGCTATTCCTCTGCAAGCACCTCTGGACTCTACTATTGTGCCTGTGTAATTTATGATTCTATTTATGGTGTTTTCCATATCTTTTTCTCCATGCTTGGTTTCTTGGAGAAGAATTATGTTTGGTTGTTCCTGTTTGATGATATCTCTTAGGGCATTGTTTTTAGAGAGGTGCCCTAATCCCCTACAGTTCCATGTGAGTGCTTTAATTATTTAAGGAATGCAGACTGAGACCCTATCTTCCCTCATGTTTCTTTTTGGCTTGCTTCTTTTCTATTTATCCCTCCAATAAAGGTCTCTATTGGATGCTTCGTTCCTAGGAAATTGTCTTTATGAGCTGCTTCATCCCTATGGTGTTTAGAAAATTTTCCTCCTAGTCCAGGTTTTTTCAAGGTTTCCAAGATTGGTCCCAACTCCTTTTCTGCATTTTTGGCGACTATACGGGTAGAATATGGTTCAACTGAGGATGGTGGAGGGAAATACTTGGAAGGGGATGGTTGTGGAAGAGGTTCGGAAGGGAAGGTGGAGAGGGAGAGCTAGGGGGGATACTATTCCAAAGAGGCCAAAGCAGTGAAGGGGTTGGAAGAGATGTGGGAGGGTTCAGGAGTTTGGAATGGGGCTAGAGGGGGATCAGGATGAGGTGGGATGCTATGGATTGCAGAATGATAGGATGGATGAGCTGTTGAATTTCCAGCATTTCTGACATTTGGGGCAAACTTGTTTTTCTTTATGACTTCCCATTGTGATTTAGGGTTAGTTTTTTCAACCTCTATTGTTTTTGTGCATCTATTATAAAAATTATTGTATTCATGGCATGCCTTTCACTTGAACATAAATTGTTCATAGTCCAGTCGCTGAATGTGCATCCATTTTTACCCCTTCAACTTGATCGCCTCTGAAAGTCCTTTCCCCAAGTCTACCTCCACACAAATTCTTGCACATGCTTGCATGTTGTCCTTTGGCTCACTTATGTTGATGAAATTACCAACAAAATTCCCAATCGCTCTTACAGAATCATCCCCCAAAAATGAATGGAAAGATGAGGAAGACGAACCCACACTAGACTGCATTAGGGACGTCGAGTTCAAGATTGAAGTCTGGTGTCCATTTTTTTAAATAGAGCCCCCTATTATCCATGAAATATGGCCCATTTCTGGAGATCATATCTTTGTCTTCCTTAGTCTCGAAGTGAAAGGTGTAAAAACCCCTACCGCAGAATCTGATAGAGATTTTCCCTTTTATTTTCTCCATCCAATTGCACTCTACCCATTTCTATACTATTTTGGGCGAAGGCCAAAGTCCCGTAAATTACCCAATGAGTCCTTTCTCTACGAGGGAAAGTGAAACCATTCGAGGGATTGCGGGGGGTAGTGAAAATTCCTAGATTCCATCCATTTTTTGACAAAATTTGAAATTGTAGGCCTCAGTCGAGGAGGATTCAAAGAGTTGATGAGAGAAGAGAAGGTTGAGGCGTGGTCAGGAGGAGAGGCCGCCTCCGAGATGGTCTCCGAAGGGGCCATGCATCCAAAATCGAAGCAGCAGCAGCAGGCTGAAGCATGAGTGGCTGCGCAGACACTCCAGACCTAGCGAAAAATGCTTCAATAAAACAGTAATAACTTCTATTTTCAACTTATCTCCCTAAGGTTTTATTTAAATTTCAAGTTGGATTATGTTGATTTTGGGAAACTATTTCCAATATCCATGTTGTATTGCTCATATGATGATGATGATCTTTTTTTTGGATTCCTCTTTCAGATAGGTGCGAGATCAATCTAAATATCATCTTGTTTGGATGAGTAGAACTTATATATTGAATTCATTTTCCACACATGTGTGAATTATCAAGGTCGGCCAAATTTGTAATGTAGGCTCACAAGCCCCAAAATATGTGTCATACACCCTCATTGATAGATATCAATTGGAAATAGATGATGCTCATTTCATCATCATCTCATCACACACATTCCTCATCATTTGATTGGTTTGTACAACCTATAAGAGGCTTCTCTCCCTCCCACGTGTGAATCTGGATGTTGGAAATATGCGAACTATTTTTAGGGCTTTCTAGACAACATTGACCAATGCTGACTTTGGGTCAAGCCTCAAGCTTTGACTCTTATTTGACTGCATAAACTATGATTTTTGCAGGCTGCATTAGAGGGCACAAAAATCAAATTTGAACGTTGATTTTGACCGAAACCCGTTGACCACCATTGACTGTGGCGTTGACTAAAGTTTTCCTTGCATTAACTATTTTGGGAGATAAATTTTGACGTGTGTGTGACACTGAAGGAAGGTTGATATTGTATGTGTTTGATTGAACCTTCGGGAGGTTGAAAGAGCTAGGTTGACCAGCAAAATTCTTTGCTCACTAGGGCATCCTGTTGATTTTTGTAACAAACATTTCTCACTACATTTGCTGGACAATAATATTACAAATTCTAATATATTATTTTGGCTTGCCTTCTATTTATCTATTATTATGTTCATCAACATTTACTTTTATGTTTATGTGATTGCTAATTTGAAATGGGCCAACAAGAAAGATTGAAGTAAACTACATTAAGAATAGAAAATACCATGAATATCTAAAATTAACATGGTATCGGAGCTAAGGTGAAGACAAAGCCCAAGCTAGTGTGAAAATAAATCACCAAAGAAGTTGTCTTATCAAGGACCAATGGACTCCTCAACCTACAAGGGTTTAAAATCTGACGGATAAGCTGACTCATAAGTTTGATTATCATGCTTGGAAGATGTCTTTTTATTTGTTGAGAATTTGGAGTGGTGGTGATTAATTCAAATTATCTTCTTGATAATTAATTGTGAGCTTACTACATTTACTTATGTCTTCTTTATTTAGTCTTTCATAAAGTCAATTACCAAAACACAAGAGATGCACATTTAGCTTCTTCTAACTAGGACAAAACCTCTCCTTCTTGCAGAGGAAAAACCATGAGAAATTCTTCTTATAGACTTTCAAATTAAAAGTACCATGACCAATACTTAGAACCTTGACCTATGTATGCATCCAAGACCTTTCACTACTTATTTCTTGCCCTTCAAAACTGATCCTTCTTTTATGCACCAACCTGCATTGTCATGCACCAACACTAGAGAGCTCAATCCCTAGGTATATCTTTCTTGGTTACTCAAACACTTCCTTTCCACGAACTTATTTCTATTCAGATGTAGTATCCAAGGTCACTCAAGACCTTTTCTTCACATGTCTTTGAAGCTTCTTCACTTGAGATATACGGCCTCTTTTTATGTATTGTAAATTAGGAAGGTAAATCATATATTTACGTTCCTTCCTTTCTCGCATCTCATCACTGTGTCTCAACTTAATCCTTTTGTAGTATAGTCTAATGAGCTCAAACTCACCTACGCTGCTTTCTACTTCAGACTGGTTTGCATACTCCTTCAGATAGATTCGCATATTTATACATCACTTTAACACAGTTGAATACTGCCTTGAATTTGCATTCATTTCAAGCTTCACCATGTTGTGATATCTCAGAGATATCCACACTTCTCTCTGTCTTAAACCCACACTTGTTCCTGTCCTGAAGTCCGCAATCAAAACACAAATTTATCTGAAGTGTATTTTATTGATCCTTATGTTCTTCTTCAGAGCAATCTGCATTCCATATCACCAAGTGAGCCGCAACTTCATCACCATATATAGTGCATTGTTTCCAAATTAGGCCAAATCTTAAAGCTGTCATGAAGGAAAACTTTTACCTCTGTCCATAGGCCAACATGGAGGACTTATATTCCAGCGTTAGAGAGGATGACATGAGTGTAGCTTTGAGAATCATTCTGGAGCCATTTCTTCATGGTTTTATGACAAGGCCTTGGAGAATATGTTATTTACTCGACTCTTCATATACATGAATATTAATTACATTTATAAGTAGAATACAAATCCTAATAGACATCAATAATAAGTCTATTGACCTAACATAAAAACCTTCCTCATGAAACCCATAAGGCAAGCATACCAAAAACATATTTATTATCTTTCTCTTCTACTTTACATAAATATATAATTACATATTCAATATGAAGACCAATCCTAGTTACACTTTTCAACGCTCCCTCTTAAATATGGAGGTATTCATACATGTACATGGTCACTTTCAAACTAAAGAATCTCATAAGAAGAATCGAATTGGTAAATGCATTTGTATAGCATCATATCAACCAGCATTGTCCTAGTGCAAGACCTTGAATAACAACCCCATCTCTCAACGAGACAATGGGATACAATTTTGGTGATACACATGACTTATAGACACCATATTCATTGTATCTCCAGGGTACATACTCCACCTAGTTGTTCCCAGATTATGACCTTCTTTAGACTATTCTTCTCTTGGGTAGCCAACCCTCAAAGAATATTGGTCCCAACTACTCTTATCTTGAATGCCCTATCACATTCAAAAAGTATCGAATGCCAGATGATTACCCAATCCTCCATTCTATCTTCCTAGGTGAAGACCAGAATGTTGTGTCTATCCATTCTCCCCACATGGCCTTCATTGAGACTTACGCTTGTTAGTCATGGTCTAGTGCATGACACATGTATTAGAGAATCATATACATCACTTTCTCTTAGCTTAGGAAGGACATATTTCAAGTTTATTCCAAGAAAGAAACTTACCACCAAGATCCCTCTCAAACAGGGACCTACAACAATAATGGTGAGACACCCACGTGCTCATGAAGAATTCCTCCCCTCGATGTCATGGATTTCGAGATTGAGGAATCTTCAACCTTTGGCTTCATAGGGCACAGATCATCCATCACTTTCATCCACGAGTCATGTCAACTATCAGAAGTGATTTATTATACTTCCTTATCTGTTCCACCTTTATGCCATGCTGCTTTCCTTCGAACCATTTCCCAAGGATCTTACATCCTTCAACATGATTGGCAGCCCTACATAAATTCATTCAGATAAACATATACGTATGAATTTTTAAATCAAAATTTACCTCAGTGATGATCTTTCACCATGATATCTTCCTGTAGGCATCGGCATCCTCTATTAAGATTGACACATCTCCTAAATATATGTCTTGTCAAGGGTCTTCTTATTTACCAGACTCTTATCAGATTCTACATATCTTCCCAGGAGATCTCCTAGTCACATGTTTCTTGGCTTTCATATGATAACCGCCTCTTTAGATGTTTGCACTTCATGATCTCTTAAATTATTTCTATGCACAACTTCATACCCAGGAATTTCCAATATCCAGTTCCTTGTTTGAATACAACTACCTCATATTCCATATCAGGACATATTTAATTTCATCGTATAGTGGCATCATGTGCATCGTAAGAGATCCTCCTCCATAGATCATACTTCTAAAGATAGAATTCCATTACCTGCAACCATATGACATGACTTCACAACATCCAGTGTCAGCATATAAATATATATACCTCATACCTTTTCCCTCTGAGTCATCATGTAGAAATTTTACTAGAATGAATAAATTCATTCCCTTGACCTGCTTCATCAATATGTCATCATATCCTAATCCCAAAACTCTATAGCATATTATTCTTGATGAAACCTTTCTTCTTTCTTTCTAACCAATGAGTTCATAGAGAACTCGATTACAAAATATCAGCACCTATTTCCACATTGATTATTGAATGATGACCCTTGATCTTGATAACTGCCTTCCATCAATATTTTTTATCAATGATGTTTACAGGAGTTGCTTCACCAAGTTCTCCTTTCATGCTTCTATCATGATGCTATTAATATACATCGTTTCCTATTATTTTACTACCAACATAAACCCCTTGAGGAGAAAGATAATCATAGATGTATTTCACTTTCTTCTTTCTTAGATTTCTTTGCATCGGGTTCTTCCCTTTTATCTGTAACACATGCTTCTTTCTTGTCCTTTCCAAATTTAGGACACTCCCTTCTATAATTCCCAACTTCATTACATCCAAAGCATTATACTTTTTCCATATTTCTTCTTTTATTCTGAGGACCAAATTTTCTGAATCTTCCTTTCTTCCTAGACATGGATGCAAAGGCTTGATTCCCATCATTTGATCCTATATCAGCTTTGGCTTTCAATATTGTTTCCTCTATTTTACATAGATACCATAGATCGTGGAATGGCATTGCTTATTTCTTCCCGTATAATATTCAAGTGAAATTTCCCCATTCTTCCAGTAGAACATTCAGCACCACTATGGTCATCTCATTATCAGACATTACTTCTCCCAATTCCGGCAAGTGGTCTCTTATTTAAGAAATATTCATAAAGTATGAATTGATTCCTTCCTCTATTGAAAATTTTGTATAGTTCTTGTCTTAGAGAGATTTCTTCTCCTCCAGTAGTCCTAGAGAATAGTTCCACCAGATTCTCATATATTTCTCTTCCAGATTTCAATTTCGATACATGGGGTATGAGTGAGTCCTTAATGGATTCAATGAGAATCCTTTGGCCTCTGATTTCATCTTCATGTACTTGGCATGAGCTGGAGCATCTTCTTTTGAGGGTTGAATTGTAGATCCTTCGATGTATTCCATAACTTCATCTTCAATTAGATTCAAATATGTCTTCTTCTTCCATGCAATAAATTTTGATGACCCAACCAACTTGTTCCTCTCTTTACAATAAGTCATCTTGACATATTTTAATTAAGGTCATAGATACTTACTTGAGTAGAGTGACTTCCTCATTTCCGTAGCTTCTTTGATAATGATGAAGATAGGAACTCCTCCTTATATTGAGTTCTCCAATGAAGGGATTCTTGAATCCTTGATGATAAAGGATGTTTTCCAAAAAGATGATATCTCTTCTAAAAAATTCTTAAATATAAGTATTTGATGGAAAATATTATCTTTTTTATTAGATGGTTTTATGAAAAATATTCCTTACAAACTGATCTTACCTTTTAACCCAAACTTTGACCTTTTCTTCCTTGAGTGTCTTCTTTGCTAAGTAGCCCTTCCTTTAGCACCTTAGCTCTGAGACCATGTTGATAATTTGGAGGGGTGGTGATTAATTCAAATTCTTTTCTTGATAATTACTTGTGAGCTTACTAGATTTAATTATGTCTTCTTTATTTAGTATTTCATCAAGTCAATTACCAAAACACAAGAGACGCACATTTAGGCTCTTCAAGCCAAGGAAAAATCTCTCCCACTTGGAGAGGAAAACCCACAAGAAATTCTTCTTATATACTTTCAAATGATAAGTACCATGACCAAGACTTAGACCCTTGACCTATGTATGCATCCAAGACCTTGTCACTGCTTCTTTCTTTCCCTTCAAAACTGATCCTTCTTTTCTGCACCAACACTAGAGATATCGGTCTCTAGGTCTATCTTTCTTAGTTACTCAAACACTTCCTTTCCACGCACCTATTTATATTCATATGTAGTAGCCAAGGTCCCTCGAGACCTTATTCTTCACATGTATTTGAAGCTTCTTCACTTGAGATATACTGCCTCTTTTTACTGTAGATCAGGAAGGTAAATCATAGATTTACCTTCCTTCCTTTCTTGCATCTCATCAATGTGTCTCAAATTAATCCTTTTGTAGTATATTATAAAGATCTCAGACTCACTTACATTGATTTCTACTTCATACTGGTTCGCATACTCCTTCAAACATATTCGCATATTTATACAGCACTTTAACACAATTGACTAATGCCTTGACTTCGCATTCATTTCAGGCTTCACCATTTTGTGATATCTCAGATATATCCGCACTTCTATCTGTCTTAAACCTGCACTTTTTCCTGTCCTTAAGTCAACACTCAAAACACAGATTTATTCAAAGTGCCTTTTCATTTATCCTTACATTCTACTTCAGAGCAATCCGCATTCCATATCACCAAGTGAGCCGTAGCTTCATCACTATTTATAGCGTATTGTTTCTAGATTTAGGCCGAATCTTCAAGCTATCTTGAAGGCTAAATTTTTCCTCTGTCCATAGGCCGACATGGAGGAATTATATTCCAGCGTTAGAGAGGATGCATGAATGTGTCTTTGAGCATCATTCTGGAGCCATTTATTCACGGTTTCATGACAAGGTCTTGGAGCATATGTTCTTGACTAGACTATTCATATACATGACTCTTAATTGCATTTATAACTAGAAGACAAATCTGTAGAAATTTGATAACCAACCCCAGTTTTCAGTTTCTCCTTATTTCTCCCATAAAGTTAAATGCCCATTCCCATAGCCATACATTCAACAAGATGGAAAAAATAAATATTTTCTGAAAACACTCATTCTAGAAATATCACAATGCTGAAATGCATAAATAAAAACTCAGAAAAATAAATCAGCCACACACAGATTTTAGACACGCTAATTTTGGTCAACTTGACCCTGGAAAAACCCCCTACAACTCTTGGGGAAAACCAGTTCGAAAGCTTCTCTTTATTTTTTGAATATTGCTTTTATAGTGAGACAGAAATTACATAGCAAAAAAAATTACAGCAACCTCATAAATTTAATTATCTCGAAAACCGTGCAAAACTCCGCCTCGAATTTTGTTCCAAATCAAAATAGAAATTATCAGCAGAAAGTATAGCCTTAAATGTTGTACGAACAACATCGAAAACAGTGTTGGAATATTTGTACGGCCTCCCTCGAAATCTGTGCAAATTTTGCCTCGATTTCTGTGTTGTACGGCTGTCGTACGGACCTCATTTTGCATGTTTTTTGCTGCTATACGAATTCCATAAAACCAACCTTCTCTCTTTGCTGTACGGAATTCAATTTTTGTACCTCCTTGTTGTTGTACGGACCTCGAAAAATGTGTTGCAATAAATGTTGATTTTTCTCCCTCGAAATTTGTGCCTTCTTGCCTTGAACTTCATGCTCTGTCCTTGCTGTACAGATTTGTTGAATAAAAGTGCTACTTCTCTCCTTCTCACTACTCAGAAAATCTCCTTAGCTTTCTCTTCTCCTCTCTCAATCTGCTCATGAAAGAATGAATGACCTTTTCCCTCCTTTTCCTCCTTTAACCTAACCCTAAATGACTTTTGGGGAATCCCTAAATCTAATGGCTGAGATAGCTTTAGATCTAGGGCTGAGATTAAATGCTCATTTAAATCTCACTTTCTATTTTTTAATTCACCCCACTTTAATAAAGACCCACTTAGTCATTTATTTCCAAAATCACTTTTCCTTTCTAATTTCACAATGACTTATTAAAGTCACTTTAAAATTGGACTTTAGTAACTTTATCACTTAAAGTCACTTTTAAATTAGATTTGACTTTATAAATTTATAAAGTCACTTTAGGAGAAAAATTAAATTCTTTTGGACACTTTTCCCTAGGCCAAAGATCAAAGCCTTAGGGAACCACCTGTCCTCCGGTAACCAAATTTCAACAAAATCCTAATAGACATCAAGAAGAATTCTATTGACCTAAGATAAAAACCTTGCTCATGAAACCCATGAGGAAATAATACCAAAAACATATTTATTATCTTTGTCTTCTAATTTACATAAATACATAATTACATAGTCAATATGAAGATTGATCCTAGTTACACTTTTCAACGGGATTTGGTACTGGAAGATCAAGATGTCATTTATTATGTGCAGGGGAAGACAAATGAGCCCCCTTCAAATGCACTGGCTACCATAAATATGAAGTATAGAAAATGGGAAATTAAGGCAAAGATGCTTATCATGGATTCTATACATAAGAACTTGGTTGCTTGTATCTTCGAGCTAGGCACATCTAAAGAGATGTATGATAAGTTGGTTAGCATGTTTAGGGCTAGAAATGCTAATAAATTTATATTTTTCAAGAACAAGTTGAATAATATCAAGAAGGGCAAAGAAGAATCCATTCAATCCTATTTTATGAGGCTCACTGAAATCAGCAACGATATCTTAGCTATTAGAGAAGAAGTAGCTGGACGAGAGATCATTCTCATTGCTCTTGGAGGACTCCCCTAAGACTGGTATGTATTTAATACTACAATTCATAATAACAATGTGATTCCATATTTTGATGAATTTTTGACGAGATGCACTCAAGAGGAAACAAGGATGATGGAGAGAGACCATCCCTTGAATGGGAATGGAGGTGACCCTACTGCCTTCACTGCTCATGCAAAGAAGAGGAACAATGGTGGTCGGAGAAATCAAAACCATGGAATATTCGATACCAAAGGAAGAAAAGGAAGATGTTACACTTGTACCAAGTTTGGTCACTATGCAAGAGAGTGCCCCAATAGAAGGGATTGTCCTAGAGATGACAACAACAAAAACTTGAGGGGGAATGGAAATCAAAGGAACGACAGGTTCAAAGGAAAGAGGAAGGCTCCCTCTAATCAAAGTGGAAATGGGCAACCTTTTAAGAGGTCAAGGAATTCCAGGTATGATGAGTCTAATGTTGTTGATACAAAAAATGAATATATTATTATATCTGCCCTCTCTGTTGCATCTCCTTCTGATACGCTGGATAAGTGGTTGATTGATAGTGGTGCCTCAAGTCACTTCACTGGATATAAGGAAGCCCTCTCTGATTTGAAAAAGGATACTGATATGGAAATTATCCTTGGATAAAATGCCACCTATCCCATGAAAGGGCTAGGGACTATGACCCTTCATCTAAATCAAGGTCAAGTCCTTCGCTTGCAAGATGTGTTATACATACCTCACTTTGAGAAGAATCTAGTCTCTATCTCAGAAAGTAAGATAAAGGATTCAAGGTGGCATTCATCGATGGAAAGGTACACATTTGGAAGAGGAACATAAAAGAAGTGTTCACTCTTGGTTTTAGAGTTGATACACTCTATCAGGTTGGAGGAAGTCCGCTGCAGGCCATGACATGCGATAGGACCATTCAATCTGAGTTATGGCACTAGAGGTTTGCACACCTTCATTTAAAATTCGTTCCCGAAGCAAGGAAGGTGGTGACAAGGATGCCTAATTTCAAAGATGATGATGAGGGTGTATGTCATGGTTGTGCCGAAGGAAATCATACAAGGGGACCATTCCACTTAAGTGTCACGAAGGCATCTAATATTTTGCAATTGATACATCTTGATCTATCTAGTATGCTTCCTATAACATACTTGGGAGGATGTTTATATTATATCACTTTTATAGATGACTTATCCCGCAAGACTTGGATATATTTCTTGAAAAGAAGGATGAAGCATTCAAATGGTTTGTACCTTCAAGACCTTGGTTGAAAATCAAACAAGGAAGAAGATCAAAATTTTGAGGACCGGAAATGGGATCGAATATGAGTCACATGAATTCAATGACTACTGCAAGGAAGCTAGAATTAAGAGGGTGACCACCACTATGTATACTCCCGAGAAAAATGGTGTTGCTGAAAGAAACAATAAAACCATTTTGGAAATTTCTCGTCAATGATTTATGACCAAGGTCTTCCGAAGTTTCTATGGTGAGAAGTTTCCAACACCATTGTGTACGTTCAAAATAGATGCCCACATTCCACATTGGACTCCAAAAATCTCGAAGAATTATTTTCTAGTAAGAAGCTCGATGTCTCTCATTTTATATTTTTTGGAAGTCTCGTTTATCTTCATGTGCTGAAAGGAAAGAGGAGAAGGGAATATTTTTGGGCTACAGTGAAACCTCGAAGGCATATAGAATCTATGTGCCTAGTCAAAGAGAAGTGGAAACATGCCATGATGTCACCTTCGATGAAGATGTTTCCCTTAGGAAGGTTCGAAATATTCCTATTTCAAAGGAAGACAAAGAAGAAGAAGAAAAAGTTGGAAGGCAGGAAGAACCGAAGGTTGAACCGATGCCCGATGTTGAAGGTCTGATGGATCCTATAGATCCACCCTCTTCAAATAAAAGAATACATTCATGAATAAGAGACACTCTCGAAGATGTCGAGAGACATATTTCTCCTAGGGGAAAATTCCGGGAAAGTAAGAAGTCGAATAGGTACCAAGGGTACCTAGCAGCCATGAGTACAATTGTACAATCTGATCCTAGAACATTTGAAGAATCCATAAAGCATCAAGTTTGGAAGGATACTATGCACAAGGAATATGAGTCTGTTATGAAGAATGATGTTTGGGATGTGGTCTCGAGACCGAAGGATAAATATGTTTTCACCTCAAAATGGCTCTACAAGATCAAGCATGGAGCCAATGGAAATGATGAAAAGTACAAGGCAAGATTTTTTGCTTGAGGCTTCTCTCAAAAGGAAGGCATAGATTATGATGATATATTTGCACCTGTTTCCCGCTATACCACCATCCAATCGATCATTTCTCTTGTTGCGACGCAAGGATGGAGTCGCCATCAGATGGATGTGAATATTACCTTTTTTCATCGATCAATCAAGGAAGAGGTTTGTGTGGAGCTACCTCTAGGGTTTGAAGTCCAAGATAGAGATGCATATCTATGCAGGTTGAAGAAAGCCCTCTATGGGTTGAAGCAAGCCCCCAGGGATTGGCATGATAGGATCGATAGCTACTTGATGAAGGTGCGCTTCACTCGAAGTGATGTTGATCCAAACCTTTATTTTAAGGTTGATAAAGAAATGCCTCGCATTCTCGTTCTCTATGTGGGTGATCTCTTCTTGACAGGTGTTGACCCTCTCATTCATCAATGTAAGAGGGAGCTAGCTTCCGAGTTCAAGATGAAGGACCTAGGACTGAAGTACTATTTCCTACACTTGGAGGTCTGGCAAAGGCCAGGTGAGATTTTCATTTCTCAAGGAAAATATGTAGTGAAGTTGTTGGAGAGATTTGTGATGGTGTATTGCAAGTCTGTGACTACTCCGATGGAACTCAACTTTAAGAATTTTTGTGGAAGTGTTTTTGGGCTCGAGTTGGGAAATCCCACTGAGTATCATCAACTCATGGGGGCCTTGATGTTCTTAGTGGACTCACATCCGGACATATGTTTTTCAATGAAAACATTGAGTCAATATATGGTTGACCCGCATCACATTCACTAGATTGGTGCTAAGAATATCTTGAGATATCTTCGGAGCAAAATCAACCATGGGCTGAGATAAAATGTCAGGAGTATGAGGCTCCATGGATATGCCGATTCTGATTAGGCAGGCAGTGTGGTGGATCGTAAGAGCACATCTGGATGTTTCTTCACTCTTGGTTCTTCTTCAATATCTTGGATGATCAGGAAGCAGAAATCGGTTGATTAGAGCACCGCCAAGGCCAAATACATTGGAGCAAGTATGGCCTGTTGTGAAGTTGTTTGGTTGAGAAATCTCTTCAGTGAGTTGTTTGGACATTTGCTAGATACCACAGTTATCCTTTGTGATAACTAGAGTGGGATTCATATTTCTGAGAATCATGTGTTCCACCACTGATCCAAGCATATTGATATTAGGTACCACTTTGTCTGGGACATGGTACAACGAAGCATCATAAGGCTCCATCAAATTGGGACTGATGAGCAGGTCACAGATATTCTCACGAAGTCCCTGAGAAAGGTAAAATTCTTAACCTTCTGTGAGAATCTTGGTATCGTGGATAGACCCTATTCTGAGGGTCTCGCCTAAGTTGGACTATGAGATCTAGGAGCTCTAGGGGGATTGGGGATAGCTTCTTGGAGCTATAAGCAACCACTGGGCTAGGTTCGTCGAACCTTATTGGTTTGATTCTTCCCCACCATTGTGATATTTATTTGGTTCACCCTCTCTTTGATCTATGCCTCGCATGCATCCTATCCATGGAGTTTTGAACTCATGGGAATTACCTCTCATTTGGCCAATGAGGTGGGAAATGCAGATAGAGACTGATAGCACAACCGATGGATGCATCGGGAATTTCCATACTCTTTATGTCTAGGATGGGATGTGTCCATCACCTTGATATAGGATCAAGTCTGATGAGGTTCTTACCTCTAAATTGACTTCGGGTCAGTATGTGACTCTCTTGAGTCTAATTGAGGTTTTAACCTCTAAGCTAACTTCGGTTCAGCAGAGTGTGATGTCTTTGTGACTCATTCAGTGTGATGTCTTTGTGACTCATTCTTGTTGTGTAAAGAAGATTCAACAAATCATGTTACAACAGGATGACACGGGATTGTAGGATGATATATGATAGTACACTATGGTACTATATGACAGGATGGCACACGTGGACAGATGGAGTTCTCCTTAGTTGAGAGGGAATGATAATTTTGGGAAACTAAGTCCAAACTCCATGTTGCATTGATCACATAATGATGATGATATTTTTGTTGGATTCCTCTTTCGGAGAGGTGCAAGATTTATCTAAAGATCATCTTTTTTGGATGAGCAGAACTTATATTTTGAATTTATTTTCCACACATGTGCAAATTGTCAAGGTCAACCAGATTTGTAATGTAGGCTCACAAGCCCCAAAATATGTGTCACACACCCTCATTGATGGATATAAATTGGAGAGAGATGATTCTCATTTCATCATCATCTCATCACACACATTCCTCATCATCTGATTGGTTCGTACAGCCTAGAAGAGGCTTCTCTCCCTCTCATATTTGAATCTGGATGTCGTAAATCTGCGGAATGTTTTTAGGTCGTTTTGGAAGACATTGACCATCGTTGACTTTGGGTCAACCCTCAAGATTTGACTCTTATTTGACTGCATAAATTACGATTTTTGGAGGCCACATTAGAGGGCACAAAATCAAGGTTGTACGTTTACATTGACCGCAACCCGTTGACTGCATCGTTGACTGAAGTTTGAATTGTGTTGACTATTTTGGAATATGCCTTTTGAGGTGTGTGTGACACTAAAGGAAGGTTGATCTTGTATGTGTTTGACTGAATCTTTGGGAGGTTGGAAGAGCTAGTTTGACCAGCAAAAGTATTTGTTGGCTAGGGCATCCTGTTGACTGTTGTAACAAAAATCTCTTTACATTTTCTAGACAAGAAGAATTACAAATTATGATATATTATTTTGGTTTGTCTTCTATTGATCTATTATTATGTTTTATCAACATTTACTTTCATGTTTATGTGATTGCTAATTTGAATTGGGCCTACAAGAAATATTGAAGTAAACTACATTAAGAATAGAACATACCATGGTTATCTAAAATTAACAGATTACTCATTGGATGCAAAATTTAATTCCTCATCCAAGGATTACCAATGTTGCATACTTTTGATGGACCCTTCTACATGAAAAATGATAAATACATGAAAATATGTGGTGTAATCATGTTTTTAATGTATTTCTCATTTTTCCTGTATCAGTGTCCATCAAAATCCTACAACATGGGTACTCCTTGTATGAGGAATCAAATTATGCATCCAACGAGTGCTCCCAGTCAAAATTTGAGTAAACCCATAGGGAGATAAGTTAAAAATATGAGTTGGAAAAGTATTTTTTACTTTTTTACCTCTAAAATTTGATGATGTAATCTAATATTATTTTATTATTTCCACTATTATTTTATAATTTCCTTAAGAGACCCATTTTAGACCTCAAAATTCCCCTAATTTGAAAACAACGTCATGCCCATGATCACACATTTGGCTAACACTCAACATATTATGTTTTGATCCATAAACAAATAGTACATTTTCAACTTTGGTTTTCTCTTTTAAGATCACAAAACCTTTTCCTTTAATAGTAGCTAGTGAATCGTTGCCAAAAGAGACATTCTTTTCTTTCTTATCTCATTAAAAGAAGAAAATTTATCTTGGTCACATGTAATATGTTTTGAGCAACCGCTATCATTGTACCAGATATTCTCTTGATCTCTTGCATATGGGCTAAACCACATTTTTCCTTTTCCGAGATTTGGGACACTCTAACTTCTACTCATGCTGATAATATGGGATCATCTTGCTTCTACATTCAGTTTATTCATGTCCAAATTTATTGCAAATAGTACATTCAGTTTGATTCTAAGGAGGAGATAAGAAATTATAGGAATACCTCTTTGACTTGTTCTTATTATTTGGTTTCTTTCTTCTCTAGTCATAATAGTTTTTATAAGAAACACAATGAATTGCCTTGTGACCAAAATTATGGCAAGAAAAACATTAACCATTGAAGTATGAATACCTGATAATGGATTACCTTCTGGAGTAGCTTGTCCTTTGATCATTGAAATAATGTCATTTTGTTTTTGGTTGCATTACCTGAGTTTGGCTTAATACTTATTCCTGTTGCTGAAATTTGATATGTTGAAAATCACTCCCCTTTAATTTATTGGCAGAACTCTTAGTACCTGCTTTAGAACATGTAATAGATCTTGATGCTTCATCATTTTGACTTGAATTATATCCATGACTCGTTTTGATTAAAGGAGAGTTTGAAACTTAATGATTTCATCTAAGGTTTCATATCCTTTTGTGAATTTGAGATTTAGATTCAACTGAGCCTTTGTTTTCTTAAGATCTTTGCTTAGACCCACAACTTCAAGTTCTAGATTTTCACAGTGTTCTCTCTTTCTAGTACTTATTTTATTAATGCTTCCTCTTATAATTTAGCCTCTTCTAGGAATATTTTTACCTGGGTTATCTCCTCACCTATGTTGTTTTCTTTATGCATACGGATTTATTTTTCTTGATCCTTGTTTATAACCCCGAGTCTATCAATTTATATTAGTGCATCCATCAAGTCATCACAAGTGTCAAAATCACTTGCAAATTGATCTTAAAAAAATCATAATTAATTTATATTCTTGGTTAGAATTTGAATCATCATCCTCATCATCAAAAGAGAATTCATTATCTTCATGTGTATAGAAACTTTTCTTTCTAGTAAAACTTATTTTGGAATTCTTCTTGGTGACATTCTTTCCTTTCTATTTATCATGATTTTATTTATAAGGACACTTTGTAGCATAGTTACCTAATCTTCCACAAGAAAAACATTTAAGGGGAAGTTTACCTTTGAATTTACCAGTTCCCACTTGTAACTTCTTCACAAAATTCACTTCTTCCTCATCTTAAATGTATCTTGTATCTTGTATCTTTAGGATCTTCCTTTTCTTTTACTTTGTGTGTGGCTTTGAAGGAAGCTTCTCTAATTTTTTATGTCTTCCCTATTCTCATCTCGTAAGTTTTCAAGGTTCCATGAAGTTTTTCTAGAGTGAGACTTTTTACATCTTGCATTTCTTCAATGGCAGATACTTTGGCATCGAACTTTGGGGTTAGTGATCTCAAAATATTTTCAACAATTGCAACATCTTCAATCTTACCTCTCCAACCTCTCATTGTGTTAACGATCTCATCTACTCTAAGGAATAATTTTTCAATGATTTCATCATTATGCATTCTAGGTGATTCACATTGAATTTTGTATGATTGAAGCTTAGCACCTTTTACCTTAGTGTCGGCTTCATAGCTTTGGAAATATTTTTCCCATATAGCATTCATAGTACTCATCTGCATGACTTTCACGAACTCATATTATGCCAATCCTCCCAAGATAGTGTTTGCTAACTTTTCATTATTCTCATATTGCTTATTTCCTGCTTCATTTGTGGGAATGGAGGTTGGATATTGATATCTTCCTTCAACATCTCCCCATACATAAACTATGAGTGATTGCAAATACGATCTCATCCTGACCTTCCAAAACATAAAGTTAGTTCCATTACACAAAGTTGCTTAGTAGAAAATACCCCTTCCATATTGCTCTTTCTATTAGATATACCTTTAAGCGATCAAGCTTCTTTTGAGGGACCTACTCTGATTCCACTTGTTAGAAACACTGAGAGGAATGGGTGAATCAGTATTTCATTCAAATGAAACTTTTACGTAGATTTCATTTTCAATTCATCCAATCTATTAATTAGTTACCATCAACATTAATCATGAAAACACATCAACATAAGAACAACAAGATTTCAGATGGAAACCGAAGACAAGAAAAACCATCATTATTGTGTTTGCTTTGTCTTCTTAATATTAAGAGAAATTTGTTACAATTTTACATTAGAGCAATATTTTTCCAGTGCGCAAGATCCAACCTTCTCTAAGTTTTCTGGCCACTATTGGAAGGCAGCAACTACTCCCTCTTGCTTCTAGTGATCCAATTTTCACAATATTTCAAACTAGAACCATCTGCAACAAAGAATTGATCTAATAGCTTCATTGTATCCACAAAGTAACCAAAAGGGGTATCTTCCCTTAACCTTGTTCAAATGTACCAGGAAAGAATACTTCATCCAAAACAGACAACAATTTAATATAAGCAAGACATCAACAACAATACATGATACCTCTAGCATACTTTATAATTTTTATTGTTATAATTACCACTACAAAATTTTCAGTACATAATACATATACCACCTTCGGCAGAAAAATTCCTTGTCATTAAATCCTTTCAACATACGCAACCAAGTGTTTCAATATAATTCCATTGTGACTAGACATAGACACTGATATTAAATCACAAGATCAACTAACAATCAAGGCCCAAAATAAATTATGCATATCATGTCATAAGTGCTATATATAGAAATAATACAATCCCTTTGCAACAGAGATACGATAGCTCAATATTTCAATCCAGAAGACGCAAGGAACACTACATTATAAAACCTCATCGAATCCATTGATCGCAAATTAAGTTAATACCATAAGTTCTACACATCCTATTGTATAATCAAACCAATACATTCCCCTTTCCAAGTTATCCAAGAAATGAATCTAAGAAGACATAATTTTTTTGTACTAAAGCAAGCAAAACTTAATTCACTTTTCCAATCAATGCACTATCTTTTGTTATATAATGGGCTAACTCACCTGAATATTCTACCCTGTCAGCCATCGTGTGAGCCTTGTCACATAAGCCCACTCTTTTATTTTAACGTGTAATCATGCTTTTATTGTAACTATCAATTATTATACCTCCAGGGTATAAGACCCCTGGGTAGGGCCCACTTTGATCCTGTGCTTTGGTCGTCACCACGTGAGCCCGCTCACAAAACCCTAGCTCAATGGGTAGAGAGATTACAGAAACCTCCAAGCTTAAGCCTCCAAGCAGGGCCCACTTTTATCTCTTGTGATGGTCTTCGCCGTGTGAGGCTGTTTACAATAGCCTGTCTCGATGGATATATACATTACATAAACCTCTAAGCAGGGCCCACTTTGATCCTAAGTGTTTTTCATCACCACATGAATCCATGCAAAACAACTTAGCTATATGGAAAGAGAGATTACATAAACCTCTAGGCTGAAGCGGTCGGGCGGGGCTCACTTTGATCTTGTGCATTGGTCGTCGCCACATTGATCAATCAAAGCATAGTATTCAATAATTAACTCTTTTATGAAATATTCATGACCAAAACGTGCACCATTAGAGCATCTTTCTAGTTCACATCTAGTATACTTGCATCCTTTTCCAAACCAAAATGATCGAGATAGATCTCAAGAGCTTCGACCCATTATTGCATTTCTAAGGAAACATACACATTGATCATGAACTGTGTGTTCTTCATATTTTAGACTTCAATTCAACACATCCCGAACTACACATACAAGAATCAGATCAATTTTCAAATAGACTTTGTCTTCACCAGATTGATCTTCCTTGTGCACTATCTTCAGCCAAAACGGTCTTAGAGATGAGATTGCTAAAGATGCACCCTAAACACTCATTCGAATCATGAATTTATAAAATTGAAGACCAATCAAAAGCATGGGCTTGCATGGTTGAAGGATCAATGGTATTTTACAATATCTAATTTAAATATAATTTTTTCCTATGATTTGTTCAAGACCGACTTAAAATATTTTATTTGATAGCCTCAATCATCGAATTCCCAAAAAATTGTACCATATACAATATTTATTTGTTCCAGAGGGTATTTTTCTCCGAATGAACAGCTCTATTTTATTTTATTTATTTCTCCAATGTTAATAACCAATAACCAATTGGAACATAACCAACATGAATAGAAAATTGTTCCATGAAATCAATATTGCCACCATATGTGCATAACCAAGTGCTCCATGAAATCAATATAACCACCATATGTGCATTAACAACTAACCAACTGAGTAACAACCAAGAAACATTAACCAATTAGTAATCCAATGCCTATAGTGTTGTGGAGTTCCTGTGAAATTGGCTTGGTTTCCATCAAGGACAACATAGTAATCCAATGCCTATAGTGTTGTGGAGTTCCTGTGAAATTGGCTTGGTTTGTCATAGATATCTTGTAAACCCTCATCAAGCACAAATACTGATACATAATCATATTTATCTACAAAACATTAATAAACCGAACCATTTTCCCTCCAATACACTTACAATAAGAAAATCAAACAATAACATCTATTAGTTCTCTAATACATCTTCAGATCTCTCATATCTGAGCCTCCTCCTTGCACGATTATGCACACATGATCCAGATCAAATCACAATTGATTAGCCCATTAAGTGTTCACTAAATTGATCGATATTTGGGGATATTTCACTAGTTATAGTGAATCTTAGAATCTATATTCCATAACAGCGACAGATTAAGGTCAATCGAGATGCCATCTTCAATGAGAAGGTTGCATATTGGAAATATAAGAAAGTCGCAATGGATTATTATGATGAAGTAAAGCATAAGTAAAAGGATTCCAGTTCTATATAATGTCCTAAAGAGCCAGAAGGACCTTATAAACTAGTGGAACCATTTTTTGTTCTAGATATTAGAAAAAGGCCAACATGGCTTAGTTATACATTAGAAGAAGAAGAAGGACATGAAGCCTCTGATGGAACATCTAGATAAAATAGGAAACTTTAAAAAAAATCTAGCTATGCAGCTCTTATGACTAACCTTATTGATGCAGATTCTTCCAGTTATGAAGAAGAAGTTAGCCAGCAAGTGTGGAATGAGGCCATGAATGAAGAATACCAATCCATAATGAAGAATGATGTATGGGATATTGTGTCAAGGAAATAAAGGAAGTCAATAGTGACTTCCAAGTGGATATACAAGATCAAGCAGGGTATAAATGGAAGTATTAACAAGTACAAAATGTGATTAGTGGCTAGAAGGTTCTCCTAGAAAGAGGGAGAAGATTATGATGAGACTTTTGCTCAAGTTTCTAGGTACACCTCCATTATATCTATTATTTCTCTTTTTTCTTTGTTGGGATGAAAATTACCTCAAATGGATGTGAAAATTTCTTTCCTCAATGGTGTTATTGAGGAAGAGGTGAATATAGAGTAGCCTCAAGGTTTTGAGGTGTGTTGCTTCCCCGGAGACGATTCTTGGCTGTGAGGGAACCAGTGCCTAATACATATAAATATTGATGGAAATTTTTTAAAATTAGTGGTCGGAGAGACATGCCATGAAGACTTGCAACAAATATTCTAATTATGAAACCCTAAATTCCAAAACAAAATTGCCAAAAAACTCTGAGGATTGCAAGGTCGTTGGATTGAAGGGGTGGTTTGAGGAGAAATAAAGAAGACAGAGTTTATATCCAGGAAATTAATAATCTAAATATAACTTCTACAGAAAGAATAATGAAAGGGATAAAATCATTGGTGAATTTCCAACATGGTGGAGCACCCTTTAAGGTTTCTTTAAGTAATATTTGTAGGTACTCTCTGTTGAGGACACAAAATTAGTAAATATTCTAATAAAAAGAATCCAACAACTTCATGACACTCATGCTGATAGAGAAAAAACATTAATGGAAAGTATGAAAACACTGGAAGGAAAACATTTCTGCAATTACCCAAAGCTTGAATCAAATTGCACTATATTTTCTAATTTCGGAGAGAATTTATGAATGCCAATCATGGATACTGGACTCTGAAACCATACCAATTCTAATTTACGGTATTTTTTTCTACTCCCTGGACCTAACTGTCTAATCAGTTATAAAACTTACTTTTAGAACAGTTATAAAATTGTTTCTCCTTTTAAGAAATCTCGAATTACAAAGCAATATATTATATACATATTAAAATATATATAATATCAAAATTAAACTCTTAAAAAAAATATCTCCTTTTACAAAATGAAATCCTCCGCCCATTTAGAAGAGCTCATAATATGATTTGAGTCTTTGACTCAAAAAAAAAATATCTGCATAAAAGAGTGTTGGCAATTAGAAGTAGGCTTGTTCAAGCCGCATATGTAGTGGCATTTATGTCGGAAGTGAAGAGGCAATGCATGTTGGTGGTAATATAAATAACAATGAAAAGTTATATGTGGGTCCCAGCCTTGTCGTCATGCATAATTCACTGAACAAAGCCATAAATAGTTTATAGGGGAACCTTTACAGGTTTCAAAACTTTTAGGATGATGATGTTGGGATGGATATTAACTGTCAATTTCTTCATGGAAAGTTTTCACAACCAGCTTCCTGGGACCACCTTTAATACTATCTCTCGTGCACTTTGTCTTCCCAGAAAACCATTAGATCCGAGCATGAATGTTGTACATCATCGATGACTTCTATTCCTTTATAAGTATAAGGCCCAGCTCTCTTTCATTGGCTTTTGTACTGGATAAGCGTGCCCAATGCCACTACATCTAAATGAAACATCATCACCAAAAGGTAGTAGAGAGTAATTTAATCCTCATATAACACTCTTTCCTAAATATGAAACCCCATAAACTTCCATGCTCCCCCATCAGCAAACCACTCTGCAACAGAGTAGTAGCCAACATGTTTGCTCGATACAAATCTTGGAAACACAAACTCTAGTAATATATTATTCTCATCAAAGATGCATTCACTACTAAATGATCCAGATTCCCACAATTCTGAACCTCAACGAACTGGCTTCGTTTTTCTCATACCTCCGCCAAAATAATCTCTAGCACCACCACCAAGGCCAATAGGGAAGTTATCAAGCTTATACACCATCCCATTACTTTTAGCATCCCTAATTGCATTCGCTAAACTCGTCACCACAACAAACAAACTTAGAGCGTCAAACACCATGCAAAAACCACCCATGGTCAAAATTGCTCGAATTTCTTGTGAAAAGAAACATAAGCCAAAAGAATTTCTCTCGGTACATTTTGAAATTCATTTGTAACTGACTCAATTTGTTGTTCCCCATTAAATGAAATTTCATTCAAGTATTAGAAAGAGTTACAAAAATATTTTTGAACATCAAAGGTCTCAGCCTGGACTTCATTATTTATTGGTAGCTCATTGAAGAAATTTTCTATTAAAATTATGAAACTACGGTAAAATTCCACTTTGGATAGCTCGTATGATGAAGATAATAATTTAAATAGATTCCTCTTTTCGAGAGGACCAAAATCAAACTAAATATCACCCTATTTGGTTAAGTGGAATTTGATTTTTGAATTGTTTTATTTATTAATGTATAATGGAATGGATCAACCTAAGCACATGTGGAATTGGTTAATTCAGACTTAACCCCAAGTGGACCCTCATGGAAGCCTATAAATAAAATATACCTCAAGCTCATTTAGACACATTTATCAAGCTCTCTTCTTCTCTTGTATTTTTTCTTGGCTTGCAGAGGTTTAACGGAAGGAGTTCGTTTGGAGGTCTCAAATCACAAGTCTGAAGCTCGCACAAAATGTTAGGGTTTATGTTCTAGCTGCAGACACAGAACTGCTGGATTCGAGCTCTAGCCACAGGATTTCTATGGGCATGGTAGCGGCTAGGAACCTAAAATCACGGGCATGATGACATGTGGTAATGGTCAGGGCTTCAAAGTCAGATCAGGTTGCTCTCACCCATAACGTAGGAACAGAGTGCTATGGTGGCATCCAAGGACCCATAGTCACAAGCACAAAGTGTTATTGGTGTGGCTAGGGCCTCAGAAGGAAGATCGAGTTGCGCTCACCTGTAGAAAATAAATTAACTAATAAAACACATAAAACCACCAGAGACATAGAACTGCCAGAAAAGGCCTGAGAAATTTACGGAATTCCTCATATTCATTATTAAAAGAATGTTATAATACAAATAAATAGATGAGGAAGTTATCTCAAGATAGTGCGTCTATCTTGGACAACTTGGTTGAGAAAATATCTCAACCACACACACTAATCTAGGAACTAAGTTAGGTAGGGCTAAAATAACTCATAATTAATAGGACCCAACTTAATCCAGAAAATTAGGCATAAATTCATAATTTTCAAGATTAATTAATTTAATTATATTTTTGGATTTATAATTCTTTTTCTCACATGAGAGTGAGGCTAGCATCACCCATAGCCGCAAGCACAGAGTGCTATGGTAGCGACCAAGGACCCATAGCCATAAGCACAGAGCGTTATGAGCGCAGTTAGGGCCTTAAAGTTGAATGTATAGTTATCTGAAGTTTCCACTTAGTGACAGTAGTGTTCAACAATATGCTATAGGAAGTGACAGTTCATTACAATTCTCAGAATCAAGATCCTTTAGTAAAAGTATGTTGAAGGTTATATTATGCATGTTCTATTTGTTTTACTGCATTATGAGATATTAATAAATGGATCATTGTGCTCTTGTTTGTTGAATCATTTAATGATGATCTAAGAATAAGAATTTGCAAGGTTTTTCCCCACGGTGGGTTTTCCCTGGTCTCGGACCAACTGGTGTCTCTATTTTTGCATGCTTTTCTTCCATTTTTTTCTTTATGTTCTGCTTCACAGATGATGATGATATTATTTTTATTTCTACATAGTTTCATATGTTGATGGTTAATAGTGTAAATATGAATAATGATATAATTATATGGGGTGAACTTAATGTGTTAATGAATAAATTAAACTATCAAAGAAAAGATCAATGTATCCCTATGAAAAATTAGCATGGTATCGGAGTTGGGCTGAATAAAAGCCATGGATATCACCCCCCATGGATACACGTTTGATGGAAGCAAGAAGAGGATGGTGGAGACCTAAAATAATTATAGGGTATGAATAAAACCCTAGGTAGTTAGTTAATGGTTTAATGGTGAGGGTTGATAGAAACCCTGGTTTATGGTAAAGGCTTGAGATTTGATGTATGAAACCCTAGCATGCTATACGTGAAGATCCTCAAACACTTGGGATTGATTTGATGAATCCCTCAATGGGATAGTCTCTAGTATACCTGGTTGTTGATAAATTTGATTGAAGGCAACACTATTGTGTGGTCTATGGATGGCTCTTGAAGGTTGGTTCAAGAGGGAGAGGATCATATCTCATTGAAGACAAATATTCCTTGACTTATGACTCTACTCTTGTTTAGACTTATGGATCTGATTATGATGATTATTGCTTATAATTCTTGTGCGTATATTTTGAGTACCTGGATGTTTCTAACCTTCTTGATAATATGTGATAATTGGATCCCTCTGGAGGATCATTTGAGATGTAGGAAAGAAAATCTAGATCTAGAAAATAAAAAGAGGAACTTTATGAAAAGGTGACAAGCACTACATGTTGCCTATGTGAAGGTGCACATGTATCTGAATACTACAAGGTATGCATGGCATGTTGTATTTTAGCAGTAAAATTGATGGCTAGGGTAGCCATATGATATGTTGAGAATGTCTCCTTTGTTGGAAATACTGAGAGGGGGGGTAAATCAATATTTATTTTCAAATTTTATTTTTACCAATTAGATCACTTATAATTAGCGTTGGCTCCCCGTGATTTGCAATATTGGCAAGAAAAACTCTGTAGGGAACCACATCAAGCCACTTTGGAGTCCAAGGACCTAGCCTTCCTGGACTCAGAGAGGGCTCTCTCTATGTATGTGTTTGTAAATGATATATCTTTATGCTTTGTTTTCTGATTCTAGGCTAGTTATGAAGTTCTTAGGACAATTTGTTTTGTTTGATTGGTTGATAGGTATACTAATGGTGTGATTAACTGATAGAATGTTTCAGTTGAATAGATAGACTGTGAGAAGCATTAATCCATAGGGATATGGAGTCATAAAAGGATTTATTTGTTCATCAACTCTACAAGGGAATTCATAGGGAAATATAACTATATCAAGTGGATCTCTTAAATTAGATGAAATATGAAATGACAGTAAGTTGTGAAAGTAGTAAAAATAAAGGTCAGTTAAGAATCCTTCAACTCTACTTCAACAAGAAAAGCCTTTTAGGTAACTATTTAAGACAAACCAAAGGACAAGGCATACCATAGAATTATTTGGCTAGACTCTAATAAGAAAACCTTTAAGACAACAATCCATCAATCCTATAATTACTTTCAGACAATGAAAACATTCAAGATAATAATGATTGAAACTAAAGAGCAAGATGCACCTGTCTTCTTTAATCAAACACTCCAAAGACCTTTGTAACAACAGTTTGAGACATTACCAAAGGACAGGGCATACCATAGACTTCTTTGGCTAGACTCTACTAAGTATACTTCGAAGAAAAGGCCTTAAAAATAATGTTTCAAGCTACACCAAAGGACAGGGCATACCATAAAATTCTTTGGCTTGACTCTACTGAATCATTTCCAAGGAAACGAACTCGGTGGAACCAAAGAGAAATTAAGAATTCTCTAATCATACCTTGTAGAAGAAAACATTAAGATAAAGAAAGCAGACAGAATCAGGGTGCCAAGATAGCATATCCTAATCTAAATTTTATGTTCTTTTATTAGAGAAATAATGGACATAATGGAAAACAAAAGGAAAACATTGACAAAGAAGGATAACTTCACCATTAACATAGCTCAAGAATCCTATGAACGTGATTGTATTACTGATGTTCAAAACAATTACATTACTCTAGTATAATGATCTCTGCAACTCATAGTTTTCTCAAATCCAGCCTAGCAGCTCATCAACTATCTCAGCAACTATCAATCCACCAACCAACCAACACTAAAAATGAATTATACATGCAGTATTTATCTACAAAATGAGGAGTTGGTCCTAAGCTAGGGTTTCAGATTTGTATTTATTACAAAGTTGATGTATTTTTTACCTTTGAGACCATGCAAGGCCCAAGGAAAAATATCTTAGACTGACTCATTGTAATAATAACTCCAAAATTAACTATTGAGCTAATATTTTTTGAAATGTTTGACCTTTAAGGCTTCTCAATAACTTTTACAATAACTGCTGAGTGGTTGAGAAATATCTCTAACTGTTTCAATAATTTTTGATGTCCTTATTGAAATAAAATAGGTTGTAGGTGGCAGAATGTGCTTTTGAGGAAGTAAATGTTTTCTTTTGAGTCATTCAAATCTGCCTCTGTGCTAATTTTCTTTTGAATTTATTCTTTTAAACTCTATTTAGGCCTCTTTTAACTTGGATTTGTATTCATTGTGTACCTTATTGTCTTCTCTTTTAACTTTGCCTTTATCTTTGATTTGTAATTAACTCTTTAATCCTTGATTTGATCTTGATCTTCCTGTGTTTATTCTTTTAACTTGGATTAACCCTTTTAATCCTTGGATTATCCTTCACTGTTACGGTCTTTTGAATTTTTTCTTCTTTTCACTGTATCTCTATCTGCAATTAGTTGTGCAATGGGGCATATTTTGCTTTTCTGGGGCGTTTAAATGACCATCCATGGTCATGATCCATTGGTATTTATGTTTGACTCAATGCTCCTGGTCCTTTTGATGGACAAACTAACTTGATCGTCACCCAGGGAGTTTATTTTAATGCTTTCGAACCCTTGGAATGCCTAATTACGCATTTCCGCCATGATACCTACACAATACAACAAAATGTCAACTTTAAATCCCGCATTTGAGGGGATTTCTGCGTTGATTTGGATTTTTTGGGTGTTAAGAGTGTTGGAGAGGTGGTAATGGTGGAGGAGGGCTTCATCGCAAAGCCACAATACTTTGGAAGGTTTTAATCAGGAGGCGGTATTGGGTTTTGGCAAGAGGCGGTAAGGTGGTTTATCGCGTAGAATGAGGGCGGTAAACGGTTTTGAATGAGGGTGTGTGATTCCATAGGGGAGACGCCACGTGGTAGGAGGCATGGGTGGAGATACTGCCTATTTCGCAAGGTTTGGGGTTGTTTAACCACCGCACGGAGAATGGTGCGATATCGGTTGTGGGTCGTTGGATCTCGAGGGATAGAGATCAACGGTGGTCGAGGATCAATGAAGCAACGGGTAAGTCAGATGGTGGGGCCCAATTTTAATATTAAGCGAAGGCGCTTAATCTATTTGGAAGGCCAAGGTTATATGTCCATGGGGTTTGGTGTATGTGGGGCCCGGGGGATCATAAAATAAGCGGAGGCGCTTATTTATAAGAAGAGGGGGAAGGGTCATATGAGGGTTTTTAACAAAGGGTGGGGGGTTAAAAAACATTAAATCAGGGGCTCTAACATTTATAAAGAGTCGGGATTTATTTAAAACAAAGTTTTAATATGAAAAATGGGTCCCGAAAGGTTTACTTTTAATATTAAAACAATGTAAAAGGGTACTTTTTGCATTGTTTTAGTGTAAATAAAGAAAAATGATGAAGGTGAGGGGGTTGATGGGGTTTTTAGGAATGAAAGAGGGTCTTTGGGTACGGAAAAATAGTGAGGATGAGAGGATTAAGCCCAGACATGAGTTTCTTAAGACAGAAGGGTGATTTTGAAAAGGCAAAATGATATATAGTGAAAAAGGTTTCATGAAGATCAATGAAGGCAATGAGATTTCTGAAGATATCTGATAGTCAAGAAATGTTATCTTCAGCAGATTGTAGAAAATCCATATTCACATAGTGAAATTGTGAATACAGGAGACTAACAGTGGCTCTAGCTGGGGAGGGCAGCTCCTTTAGGAGGTGTCAAGAACCTTAGAGTTCAAATCTTTGGAATTGTGTAGATCAGTGCCTTGATTGTACTTTCCAGATTTCGCATTCTGTAATTTTTGTTTTGCTGGTGTTCTTTGAAGTTGTGACCTTTAAGATTTGAAAAGCATGCTTTCTGCAACTCGATTCTACCTACCCATCATACTTTCCTAGAATTTTTTCTTCATTTGGGTGCATTTATACTGGCAAACCCTTGACATCATTTTTCTTTTGAAAACACGAAACTATATATTTCTACACTTATATCATCCAAAGGCTTAGATTGTAGGTTTTAACCCTGTACAAAAATTATCTGCAAAAAAATCTTAAAAACAGAAAATAAACAATAGCGAGATCATAAAACATAAAATAGATATACAGAGAGATTTTCCCCTGGATCCCAAATCTGGACGACTAGCTTGATTTTTCATTATATTCCTTTTAGTGTTACAACACATATATATACATGCCGAAGCATACATAAACCCCAATCCATTAACCCTGGATTAGAACATAATCGTAGTTCCCTTGACCAGGTCTACAAAATACCAGGGGCCGAAAACCATCATGCCCCAAAACCATGTGCAAACCCATGCACAAAACCATGGGCGGGTCCGCCCACCGAAAAATAAGGACCAAAAAAATTTTCTCGGGGCGCTGTCGCCCCCCCTGCTGTGCCTAGCGCAACATACAGGGCTATTTTATTCTCATACCTAACACAGATTAGACTGATGAGCTATTTTATTCTCTACCTAATCTACTTATCTTTCAAGATTAAATAGTTTGATAGATTTTCATTCTCTAATCTATCAACATAATCAAATCAAGATTAAGAAGTTTGATTGTCATGAGCTGTGGCATTTTGGACAAGCTGCACACAGATTTTATTTTGGCAAAAAGTAAAACTAAAAATTGAGGGCTATACTCTGGAATTTTTCATTCATCCCTCTCTTTTATCTTTGGTTCAGATTTGAAATTTGGAACCAATATCTTTTCCTATCTAATATATTGATAAGCCAAGTTTAAACAGTTTGAAAAATATTCATTTACTAACTTATCAGCAAAAATTCAAAATTTTCCCAATCACGATTACACTGTATGATTGAACAAGACTTCCTTCTTCAAAAAGTAGTGGCAATTGGACATGCACACTTTCATAAATATTCTTTTTTGGTATGGGGCTTTACCTTTACTTTTATCTGCCCTCTTTTCTTCTTTTCTTTGTTTTTTGTGTTCATTTTTCTAATCTTTTATTCAAGCAGTGTTATATACAATGAACAAAGCTTTAAACTGAGGTTTTTAACAAAAATAATGCTTGAGCATCCTGCCATTG
Source organism: Pinus albicaulis (assembly GCA_034641835.2). Taxonomy (NCBI): domain Eukaryota; kingdom Viridiplantae; phylum Streptophyta; class Pinopsida; order Pinales; family Pinaceae; genus Pinus; species Pinus albicaulis. Next base: position 168,699,993 of record CM076578.1, on the reverse strand, counting down.
ACAAGACCTCCAAATAATTTGGTTCCATCCATCTCTTGTAGTAAAAATTCATTGTTACCTCTTGCAGAATGGATGATGTATGGACATTTCCATATATTGTCAAATTTTCCATGCTTGCCTTTGTCTTCTCTTCTTGAGTCCCGCTTCAGCACTTTATCTCCAATGTTGAAATCATTTGCCTTGGTCCTTTTGTAAAAAGTCTTCTTTATGTTTTCCTGCACCTACTGATTTTTGTTGTATACTTCTTCTCTGGTTTTCCGTAGCTAGACAATTTGGTTTACTCTTTTTTGCATATCATTTTCTTCAGACTGTACTTCTTGGATGAGTTTCATCAATGGCACTCCCAAAATCGTTGGGAAAACCGCATCTGCTCCATACACTAGCTAATAGGGTGACATACCAATTGATTTTTTACTTGTTAACATGTCTGCCCATAGTGCATGTACTAGTTTGTTGTGCCATGACTTCTTGTTCTCTTCTAGCAACTTTTTAATGATGTTCACCAAACTTTTGTTTGAGGATTCAGCCAACCCATTACCTTGAGGGTAATAAGATGTTGAATTTCCCAATTTAATCTGATATTTGTGGAAAAATTCCACCATTTTCTTGGATCTAAAGGCAGCAGCATTGTTAGTAATAATCTTTCTAGGACAGCCAAATCTAGACAAAATGTGGTTTTCAAGGAATTTGATGATTACTAAATCTACGGTAGTTCTAGAAGGGATGGCCCCTATCCATTTTGTGAAATAGTCAGTTGTAGTGAGGATAAATTTATATTGGGCAGAGGAGGCAGGGTGGATTTCTCCAATAAAATCTAGGCCCCATTGTTGAAAAGGAGCTTCAACAGAAATAGGATGCAAAGCTAATGGAAGCAGTTTTCTTTTGGCCTCAAAGATTTGGCACTTGTGGTAGGAAATTACCATTTTATGGATGTCTTGAAAGAGGGTGGGCCAATAGTAACCAACTCTAAGGATTTTATTGACAGTGGTTTTCCAATAGAGGTGGCATCCACATTCTCCTTCATGAAACTCATGCTTGATCTTATCTACATCATCCTCAGGAAAACATTTAAGCAATATACCACTAGCATTTTTCCAATGTAAAACTTTTTCTAAAATGCAGAAGTTTACAGCCTTTAACTTTAATAATCTAGCCTTTATTTTGGAAAAACCTGGAGGAACATTTAGATTAAAAAACACATATAAATATCAGCATACCAAAATGAATTCATAAATTATTCTTCAATAGGTGGAGTTACCAGCTCCTCTTGTTCATCTAATGCATTAATCATATTTATGTCCAGTGCTTTAAAGTTTGTTTCATCCATGAGTTTAGCCAGTCCTTTCCCTTTGATTAGCTTGGTGGGCTTGATTTCCAGATCATATTCTAAAATAACAGCAATCCACTTACCTCTTTTGCCATCAAGATCTTGTGTGAGTATGTATTTTACCACTATGTGAGGCACACATGCAATGATGTGTGAGTGTAGGATGTATACTCTAAAATATTTCAATGCTTTGATTAAGGCAAAAGCTTGTTTTTCCATTATGTTGTACTTCATAGGTGCATCTCTTAATGCCTTGCTAAAAAAGGCTATGGGTTGTTCCTGTCCTTTTATATTTTTCTGTAGTAGGATAGCAGCAATTATGTGTTCTGATGCAAAAGAAAATATGAAGAAATATTTGGTAAAATCAGGGTTGATCAGAACTGTTGTTTGTGTAAGAGCTTGTTTTACTAGTTCAAACAATTTATTTTCTTCTATGGTCCATTTGACTCCTATTTCTCTTTTCAGCATGTTTGTGATGTTTCTTAGGAGTTCAGCAAGGTTTGGTATGAACCTTCTTCATAAATTTATCTTTCCAATGAAAGATTGAAACTCTTTGATATTTTTAGGATGATTGATTTGCAATATTCCTTCAATCATTTTTGGGTCAATCTTGATCCCTTCTTCAGATATGATGTGGCCTAAAAGTTTTCCTTTTTGAAGGCCAAACAGATTTTTCTTTGGATTTAAAGACAAACCATATTTTCTGCATTTTTCAAAGACTTTTCTTAAGTGAGCTTGGTGTTCTTCATCAATTTTTAAGTAGACTGTGATGTTATCAAGGTATATCACAATGAATTAACCTATTTCTTCTAAGAAAGCAATATCCATGGCTCTTTGAAAGGTGGCACCAGCATTCATTAACCCAAAAGGCATTTTAACATACATGAAGGTTCCCCATGGTGTAGTGAAAGTTGTCTTGTGTTGATCATCTGGGTGTACCATCACCTGATTGTAACCTGAACAGCCATCAAGCAAAGATATTCTTTTGGAGCCTACTACCCTTTGCAGTATATGATCCATTTTTGGTAAAGGGTAGTTGTCTTTTAGGGAGGCTTTGTTTAAATTTCTGAAGTCTATGCATAGCCTAATTTCTCATTTTTTCTTCCTCGCTAATACGAGATTTGAAATCCATTATGAGTATCTTAGAGGGAATATTATTCCAACATCATACATTTTCTTAATTTATTTCTCAACCAGTGGCAGTTGTACAGGGTTTATTTTGTGCAATTTCTGTTTGAAGGGCTTCTAGTTTTCTTTGAGAGGGATCTTATGCTCAATTATCTCAGTATAATATAACTTTAAATATTCATAACTCCAAGCAAACACATCACTAAATTATTTAAAAATATCAAGATATTTTTAAAGAATTTAGTGAGCTAGCAGTGTTTGGGACAGTTTTATCATTTTGGGTTCTTGTTTACTGCCTATATTGCATTCGTCTATTTCAGCTTCAGTGGGTTCCATGGCTTCCTGGAAACATCATTAAATTCAAAAATTTCTTCAAGAGGAACCAGTCCTTTGGGAAAATTATCATTATTGGACTGGAGCACTTCAAAGTTTTCTTTTTCTAAATTTGTGCACAGCTCTATTTTATGTGGGTGTTATTTTTCTAACATATTTATATCAGCCTGATCAGGAGGTTCTTCTTTGTAAGTTTGTTCCTCAACAGAGCAGTCCTCTTCATGTTTTGATTCTGAATTTGGCATTTCAAACTCATTTCTGGACCGCAGGAAATCTTCTATCTGTTTATCTCATTCAAAAACTTGCCAATATTTTATGTTATATGGGACTGCTAGTCTATCTTTGACTTGTACTATGTATTTCTTTCTTTGATAAGGTTTTTGACACGCATTGGCTGTAAAGGCTAGACCATTGGCAAGGATGTTCTGATTTCTAGGGACAAAGGTAAGATCATACTCTTGGAAGGTTTTTAGGAGGTAAATGGCATCATCCCTATATTCTCTTAGTCTAGGATGTTTGGTTGTGTATTCTCCTTTGATCTGCCCAATAACTAACTCAGAATCTTCGTGAATAGCTATCCTTTTGGCTCCTAATTTCTTCAGTAATTATAGCCCTAGGAGCAGTGCCTCATATTCAGCTATATTATTAGTACATTGAAAATTCAACCTATATGAGTGACCCTCTGCATGATTGTTTTCTGTGTTGTGTACCCATACACCTGCTCCTGAACCAGTTTTACCACAAGACCCATCAAAGCTCATACTCCAAAGAGGTTCAATTTCAGATTTATCATTATATTCATTGTGGATGCCACTATGTTGTCTATTATGTTTTTCTTTATGGTCTCCACTATGTTTGGTGTGATATTTTGTTTGGGCTAGCTTTGATGGTTGTTTCTCCTCTTTTTCAGTTGTTTATTCATTTTCTGTCACTTGCTCATTAACATTTTCACCATTGTAAAGGATACATGAATCAATATTAGTGTGAATAGAATAAAGAGGGAAATTATCTGGCTTTTCCTGACTGCTTACCATGTATTTCACGTGAGTTTCCCTATATATTCTTCTTGGTTGACTAAAGACAGGTATGGTAGTATAGGTCATGTCCATTTTGAGGGTACCTTGGATTTTAGCACCCCATGATCTTGAAAGGAGCATGCCATATTTAGTAGGAATATCAACCACTACAATATCCATTACTAGGCTCTTGGTTGGAATTTGTGCTAGATTGACACAGAGATCTTTGATTAGGCCTAGATATTTAACTCTGCTAGAATCAAAAGAGTATAAATCTTTGTATGGTCTAGTTATCTCAAGGCCTAGTCTTTCCATTACTACCATTAGCATAAGGTTGTGTGAAGCTCCTAAGTCTAACATGGAATTGTGGAGAATTTTATCATGGATGTTTAAACTGACATAAAATGGAGGTACACCTCTCTCTTGAAATTTTCCTTCTACTTCTGATCCAAACAAAATTTTAGGTTTGTCATCATTTAAATTTACAAAATCAACATTTTCTCCTATGTTTAAAGCTTTTAAAAGTTGGGATATATATACATCTTGAGTGACTAATTCAGTAAGAGGTATGGAGATTTTAATCTTGGAAATTTCATTCTCTATACTGAAAGGTGCCTGTGTTTCTGAAATGTTCAAATCATTCTTATCAGACATTGCTTTCACAAGAATTTCAGCTTGCTGGTTTTTATTTGGAATCTCAGTTAGAACAGTTTTGTTAGGGGCACTAGCTGTGTTGCTAGTGTTGCTTTGGTCACCACTTTGTTTGCCACTAGGTTGGTTTTTTTTGTTTTTATTTTTATCAGACCTTTCAAACGTTGTGTTTGAATTTTCTGTTGTCTTTTTATGAATGTGTTCAGGGATCTTCCTAGCAGAAATTTTAGAGTTCTTTATCTTGGGAGTGTCTTGGTTTTTCTTACTTTTGAGGTCATATTGTCTATGTACTTCCATGATGGAATTTTCAAATCCTTGTTTATATTCTTTGGTTTCTAGGATTTCTTCTTCAAATTGAGTTGGGGAAAACATGCATTGTTCTTCCTTAGTGAGGAAAAAAATATCCTCATTATTTACTCCCATTAGATTGATTTGACTTTATTTTGTTTCTTCAATCACCCCCTCATCCTCATCGGCATAGTTTTCTTGGAAAGGAGGTTTGATTTGTTGATCAGGACCTCTCTGACTTATTTGAGGGGGATTTCTCCTAAAGTTTTGGTTTTGGTTCTGATTTGATTTTTGTTCTGAGGATTTGTTTGGTTTTCTCTAGGGTAAGCTCTCTAACTTACATTCATCCTCTCCATTATCCTTTCCATGGTTTTAAATAGGTTGTCAATCTTTGTAACAGATGATGAAGGTGTAGCTTCTTCCCTATATGTGACTATTTTTTCATTTTTCATTCTAGCTCTTTTGGTAATCAGATTGGCTTCTACACTTACTGCTCCCCTATGCATATATTATAATGTGAGAGGGTCTCTTTCTCTTAGTTGGTGAGCCATTTATGGGTCAAACCCATCTGGAAATTTCATTAGAGCTAGACCTTGTGGAGGTTTCATGTGGATAGGGAGGGCATTATATACACTATTAAACCTAGAGAAGTATTCTTGGACACCCTCTCCAACATTTCTTTTGATTTTTTCATACTCTGATACGATTTGGAGAGGGTTTTTCTTAACTTCCCATTTGTTTAAGAATATTTGATGAAAAGCGGGGAGGTCATTTATACTATTAGGGGTTAAGACTTTAAACCATTTTCTTTCCTCTCCCCCTAAGCTTTGAGTAAACATTATTAGTTTAACAATCTCATCATGTATTTCTTGTCTTTCAAAATAGTCATTCACTCTATCCACATGTTTTTGAGCAGTAGTATAACTACTTGCATCACATAAAGGGATCTTGGACTGATAGTCCTGCGGTAGAACAATTAAAGGAAATGGTAGAACTAATGGAGCATACCATGTTGCCATGATATGTGGTTGTGGAAAAAGAGGAGGGTTTACAAAAGGAGGTGCAGGGTTAAATGGAGGAAGGTGAACAGAGGTGGATGAGGTTAGTATAACATAATTCTGCTGCAAAGTGGATGGATCTGAAACTATCTGGGTTATCCAACTCTGAGATCTAGTCCTAGACAACATTTTTTCTAGGGGTGGGTCAAAGAGGATATTCTGCAAGTCTTTAAGGTTTTCAGGTAGGGAACTTGCTTCTTGGATTGGTCTACTAACAGTTGGGTTTTTAGACCTAGGAGACTTCCTAAGGATGCTTTCATGATTGTCAACTATTGCAAGAGGGTTTGGGTCTGAATGAGATCTGGTATAGATCCTTCTAGAAGCCAGAACTTGAACCCAAAAATCAGAAAGGTTGAGAGTTATAATAGTTTTTAAAAGCAAACCAATCTGTGAAAGAAATACTTAATCCATAAAGTATTCTTGACTGGTTTCTATTGAGGTTTGATGATAAAGTAATCTTCCCAGTGGAGTTAGCAGGCCTACTAAAAACTAGTGGAGTCACCAGGTGGAGGGTTTTTAATTGTTTTATGGTTGGTTGTTGTCCACCATTTTGGCTTCTCGTGATTTTCAAGATTGGAAAGAACAACTCTGTAGGGAACCACATAAAACCACTTTGGACTCCAAGGACCTAGCCTTCCTGGACTCAAAGAGGGCTCTCTCTATGTATGTGTTTGTAAATGATATATCTTTATGCTTTGTTTTCTGATTTTAGGCTACTTATGAAGTTCTTAGGACTATTTGTTTTTTTTTATTGGTTGATAGGTAGAATAATGGTGTGATTAACTGATAGGGTGTTTCATTTGAATAGACACATGTGAGAAGCACTAATCCATTGGGCTATGGAGTCATAAAAGGATTTAATTGTTCATCAAATCTACAAGGGACTTCATAGAGCAAGCTAACTATATCAAGTGGATCTCTTAGATTAGATGAGATATGAAATGACAGTAATTTGTGAAAGCAGTAAAACTAAAGGTCAGTTAAGAATCCTTCAAATCTACTTCAATAGGAAAAGCCTTTTAGGTAACTGTTTAAGACAAACCAAAGGATAGGGCATACCATAGACTTCTTTGGCCAGACTCTAATAAGCAAACCTTTAAGACAATAATCCAACAATCCTAGAATTACTTTCAGACAAAGAAAACATTCAAGATAACAATGAGTGAAACGAAAGATAAAGATACACATCTCTTCTTTAATCAAACACTCCAAATACCTTTGTAGCAATAGTTTGAGACATTACCAAAGGACAGGGCATACCATAGACTTCTTTGGCTAGACTCTACTAAGTATAATTCAAAGAAAAGGCCTTAAAAATAATGTTTCAAGCTACACCAAAGGATAGGGCATACCATAAAATTATTTGGCTTGACTCTACTGAATAATTTCCAAGGCAAAAAGCTAGGTGGAACTAGAGAGAAATTAAGAATTCTCTAATCAGACCTTGCAGAAGAAAACATTAAGATAAATAAAGCAAACAGAATCAGGGTGCCAAGACAACATATCCTAATCTAAAATTTATGTTCTTTTATCATAGAAATAATGGACAGAATGGAAAACAGAAGAAAAACATTGACAAAGAAAGATAACTTCACCATTAACATAGCTCAAGAATCCTGTGAACGTGCTTGTATTACTAATGTTCAAAACAGTTACATTACTCCAGTTGTAATATCCCAAAATAAGGAAAATCTACAACAATGGGAATATCTTAAGATATTCCAAAATTGGAGATCCAGCAATACATGAACACAAACTGGAGTAGCAGTGAAAAATCAACTCATAAATGCAAGAAGAGCACATAGCCATCATATTAAGTTACAACAGCAAAATGTATACAAGATCTTGAGGAAATAGTCACTCAAGTTAGGCAATACTAGCCTCAAGAAAACATGTACATGAAATATGATAAACAATGCTACACAAGAATGCCCAAGGCTATGACAGCGCAGTTTTATTAGAGACACTGCTAATGGAATATTTCAATACATGGATATAGAAATATACAACTCATATAATGTGGGGAGCAAAGATCTAAACCCCCAAACTCAATTTCTAGTCAATCCTGGAAGGATTTCCTGAAATATGCAAAATTGCAAAATGTCGGAGTTGTAGTCCTAAGACTGAGTAGCAGATGCAACTCAAAATTGGATGGAGATGGTTTAAGATGATGCATAAGCTGAATGAGTAGACCTCCTCCAATGGATCTTCCAAGTGAAAGGCTGATCCTATCACTGAATATCTCACCCTCTAATAATCCTGCAGACCCTTACTGCAATTGCACACTGAAAATAACGCAGTCTAGGGAAGGGACTGCGCTGTAAGATAAAGGAAATGTGTTGGCCAAGTTATAATATCTACAATAAGCTCCAAAATATTCCTCACTGGTGTTCCAAAGGAAATAAAGCTTTCTCCTTTGAAAAACAAGCCACGAAAGTGGTGTTGTCAACCCTCCACTGCAACACCCTGCAACATAACCCAGCTCTCAACAGAAACTGTGTTGTAGTTGAAGGAGGTAGCTTGGCCTCAAGCCTATATGTGGAGAAATGAAGTGCAAGCTCCTTCAAGAGGCCTCTCTTGAAAGGAGAAGGAATTCCTAAACATAAAATCCTTGTGCTAAGCAGCACTGCAACTCTGCTAAACAACAAGAGAATGCCAAATAGTCTTCCAGACCATAAAATCAATAATACATAACATGAATAACAATGGCTACCTTGCCCTTATTTTAAACAAGTGAAAGCCCTCTCACCATGGGTCCCACTCATTATGGTTTCCTTCTCCAAATAATCCTCCTCCCATTCATACTGCGATGTCTCTCAAAGTGTTCTCCACCTCCTATCCCAGCGTTGTTGACTTGGTCAAACTTGACCTTGTCCATATGCAAATGACCCCTTTCACACATGAGGGTGTGAAATATAGCTCCTATGATGATCCCTATTAACTCTATGAGGGATTTTATTCTAATTTCTTAAATGTATGGGCCTCCTTACCCATTTATTCATCTCCTAAGTGAAATCAGCAAAAAATTAATATTCCAATTAGCTGCATGCTAATTTTGGAATATTACAATCCTCCCCTCCCAAATGTTGCTTGTCCTCAAGAAAATACAAGGATAGAACTGAGAAGTGTCCTCTTCTTACCCTATAGCATCCTCATATGATAAAATCCTCCAAGGATCAAGATGTTGTCTCATCAATATATCTCCAAGTTGTCCCTCCCAAGTATGCAAGCTAACTTTTAGTGTGCATCCCAAACAACTATCATCATGTAAGACATACATGGAGGCAACAATGGGTTATCTTAAGGCCTTCTTGAGGCATGAGGTCTGAAATACATTGGGATATACCATCCCCATATGAATCACCCATCCCCAAGCTATCATCCATACAAAATGAGCCACCCTCAAAAATGGTAACTCATGCAAATCATCCTCCACCTTGAGCTCCTGCAAGTAGGTGGGCTAAAAATATGAACATGGTAGACAAAAGAGCCTACCCCACACTGTCCTCCTCTCCACTTAAGATAAGTGTAGAGTGTTTTCTGATCTTGGGCTGCAATAACTTTGCCCTCAAGTGGCAATAATAAGACTAGATTTTCAAGGACCTTCTCTCCAACGTTATGAATCATGTTGGCCCAAACCATCTCATATGTGATGAGTTGGAAATCACCATCATATCACATCCAATCAATCCCATGGCTCACCTCATAAATAACCCAATGTTTTGTTGTGGTTACCACATCACCTCTCATGCTCCCATTAGAACATGCAATGCAAACAATGTGGGGAATCTCTTCCCCAAGGGACATATCTAACCAATATGCCACTCCCCCAATCATGCTCCCAATAAAAATAAGAACAACAGCAACATAAGGAACTACAATTAGAATCATACTAGTTGCCATATGAAGCAAGGACAATGAGAATCATACTAGTTGCCATATGAAGCAAGGGAAAAGGACAATGGTCCCTCAAATTTAGCCAACGCAGTTTGACTCTCAACTGCAATAAAAAATGAAATGATGGGTGGCCTCACCACCACTTGCTTGCTGCCCCAATCTCCTCACAAGTTTGGAGAAAGTGTATGGTGTATAGTGCAAAGTTAGCATGCTTTGCAAAAGATAGAGCCTCCCCAAGTCCTCCTAGGGAGTGACCATCACCAATACTGCTTATGGCCTCAAGTAGACCATGAAATCTAGAAGGAAGAATGCTCCTCATTTGAGAAAATTCCTGCACATATATGGTTAAGGGATGCATATATACATTATACAAGTCATTATGCAAACAAACAATACCCTTACCATCTGTCTTGCTCATGCAAATGGAGTGGCTCATAGATGAGTCTCCTCTCATCCTCAAAGAGAAAAGAGGTGGTTGTGCTAACTCTTCCAAAGAGTTATGTATCTCCTCCATATGATCCATGCATCTCCTCATATGCTGATCTGGTGGTCTCCCCGGTGAAATGCCTCCATACAATGAGGCATCAATATCAAGAGTAGAATGCATATGTGAATGGACAGCTTTTTCCCTGCTCTCACTGCGCAATCCAGTCTCCCTCTTAGGTGCATCAACCTCTTGAAATATATAGGGGTGTGTGTTCCTCATGACATTATGTTGGTCATCCTCCCTATATCCTCCTTTTATCTCCATATTTTCACACCCTTCTATCACTAGCACAGGTAAATCATGGGTTCTGCCTTGATCTCCACATGTGAGATCCTGGGGAATTCCTTGTAATGATACAATAATCCCTCTAGTTGGAGAAAAATCTCCCTCTACCTCTGCATGAGGTGCTAGATAAACTCTAGACATGATAGCGTTTTTGCCCTCATCCTCATCAATATGCATGGGAAACCTCCCAAGAATTGGATCCTCTTTTGAAAAAGGGATCTCCATGCCCTCTTGATCAGGAATATGAGATAGAGGATTTGCCTCTAACAAGGTATGATGCAAGATGTCAGACTCCTCCATGGTTTTCTGAAGTGGATCTAAGTTTATAGTTTCCTCCATCACATGCAAGGTTGTTGTTTTTTTATGTTTGTTTAACTTCACCACATGTGTTGCAGAAATTTTTCCATCAAACCTTTCCACTAATGTCTTAATAAACCTTGCATAAGAATAAGTATTCACATTTTTCAAGGAAAAAGACTCAAATATCCACCATGCACAAGCCTTACCTCCAAGATGCAGCACTGCAACTCTGATGGCTTCATCTTTAGAAATTTGGTGTTGCTGCAAAAAGGTGTCTAGTTCTTCCACCCAAGCTCCAGCTGAACATGTAGGTGAACCATAAAAAGTAGATAGAAGAAATCTACCCATATCATGCTGCTTGCTTCTTTTCATCTTGATCTTGAAAAACTCTGGAAAATTAATATGATCTCTAAACTTCTGAGTTTGAGATTCATACTCTTGCAGAAAATCACTAAGAGTTTCCCTCCTAGTCATTCCTTCTTCTTCCACCTCTCTCATGGCAATTCTGGGCATGTGACTGCATTGTGCATCATAGTGTGTGGCTGCATGCTCACACACATTATATGAAATCTAGAGTTTGATTCAGATTGAAACCCTCTTGGAGATTCTATACACATCTCCCTTCTTATTTTCTTGAGATCTCCTTGAATTCTCTGTATAGATTTAGGAAGAAGCTTTGAGAGCCTCTCCTCCTTCTTTCCTCCAAAGAATGGAGTCTTCTTTATGTTCATATTTTCTTCTTCTTGTATTCTTGATAGAATATTGGCTTATATTCCACAGGCTGAGCAAATATTATGCTATGATACCACTGTAATATCCCAAAATAGGGAAAATCTACAACAATGGGAATATCTTAAGATATTCCAAAATTGGAGATCCAACAATACATGAACACAAACTGGAGTAGCAGTGACAAATCAACTCATAAAATTTCAGAAGAGCACATAGCCATCATATTAAGTTACAGCAACAAAATGTATACAATATCTTAAGGAAATAGTCACTCAAGTTAGGCAATACTAGCCTCAAGAAAACATGTACATGAAATATGATAAACACTGCTACACAAGAATGCCCAAGGATATGACAGCGTAGTTTTATTAGAGACACTACTACTAGAATATTTCAATGCATAGATATAGAAATATACAGCTCATATAATGTGGGGAGCAAAGATATAAACCCCAAACTCAATTTCTAGTCAATCCTAGAAGGATTGGCTGAAATATGCAAAACTGGAAAATTTCGGAGTTGCAGTCCTAAGACTGAGTAGCAGCTGCAACTCAAAACTAGTTGGAGATGGCTGAAGATGATGCATAAGATGAATTCATAGACCTCCTCCAATGGATCTTCCAAGTGAAAGGCTGATCCTATCACTGAAGATCTCACCCTCCAATAATCCTGCAGACCCTTACTGCAATTGCACACTGAAAATAACGCAGTCTAGGAAAGGGACTGCATTGTAGGAGAAAAGAAATGTGTTGGCCAAGTGCCAAGATTTGCAATAAGCTCCAGAATCCTCCTCACTGGTGTTCCAAAGAAAATAAATCTTTCTCCTTTGAAAAACAAGCCCCGGAAGTGGTGTTGTCAACCCTCCACTGCAACACCCTACAACACAACCCAACTCTCAACAGAAACTGCGCTATAGCTGAAGGAGGTAGCTTGAACTCAATCCTGGATGTGGATAAATTAAGTGCAAGCTCCTTCAAGAGGCCTCTCTTGAAATGAGAAGGAATTCATAAACAGGAAATCCTTGTGCTAAGTAGCACTACAACTCTGCTAAACAGCAAGAGAATGCCAAATAGTCTTCTAGACCATAAAATCAATAATACATAACATGAATAACAATGGCTTCCTTGCCCTTCTTTTAAAAAATTGAAAGCCCTCTCACCATGGGTCCCACTCATTAGGTTTTCCTTCACCAAATAATCCTCCTCCCATTCATACTGCGATGTCTCTCAAAGTGTTCTCCACCTCCTATCCCAGCACTGTTGACTTGGTCAAACTTGACTTTGTCCATATGAAAATGACTCCTTTCACACATGAGGGTGTGAAATCCAGCTCCTATGATGATCCCTTTTCACACTATGAGGGATTTTATTCTAATTTCTGAAATGTATGGGCCTCCTTACCCATGTATTCATCTCCTAAGTGAAATCAGCAAAAATTAATATTCCAATTAGCAGCATGCTAATTTTGGAATATTACATCAGTACAATGATCTCTGCAACTCGGAGTTTTCTCAAATCCATCCTAGAAGCTCATTAACTAGCTCAGCAACTATCAATCCACCAACCAACCAACACTAAAAATGAATCATACATGCAGTATTTATCTGCAAAATGAGGACGTGATCCTAAGCTAGGGTTTCAGATTTGTATTTATTACAGAGTTAATGTATTTTTTACCTTTGAGACCATGCAAGGCCCAAGGCAAAATATCTGAGACTAACTCACTGTAATAATAGCTCCTAAATTAATTGTTGAGCTAATATTTTTGGAAATGTTTGACTTTTAAGGCTTCTCAATAACTTTTACAATAACTGCTGAGTAGTTGAGAAATATCTCTAACTGTTTCAATAACTTTTGATGTCTTTGTTGAAATAAAACAGGCTGTAGGTGGCAGAATGTGCTTTTGAGGAAGTAAATGTTTTATGTTGAGTCATTTGAATCTGCCTCTGTGCTAATCTTCTTTTGAATTTATTCTTTTAAACTCTATTTAGGCCTCTTTTAACTTGGATTTGTCTTCATTATGTACCTTATTGTCTTCTCTTTTAACTATGCCTTAATATTTGAACTTGATCTTCCTGTGTTTACTCTTTTAACTTGGATTAACCCTTTAAATCCTTGGATTATCCTTCACTATTATGGTCTTTTGACTGTTTTATTCTTTTCACTGTATCTCTTTCTGCAATTAGCTGCACAGTGGAGCATCTTCTGCTTTTATGGGGCATTTAAATGACCATCCATGGTCATGATCCATTGTTCTTTATGTTTGACTTGGCACTCCTGGTCCTTTTGATGGAAAAAATAACTAGATCGTCACCCAGGGAGTTTATTTTAATGCTTTCGGACCCTTAGAATGCCTAATTACGCATTTCCGCCATGATACCTACAAAATACAACAAACTATCAACTTAAAATCCTGCATTTGAGGGTCTTTCTACGTTTATTTGGATTTTTCGGGCGTTAAGAGTGCTGGAGATGTGGTAATGGTGAAGGAGGGCTTCATCACAAAGCCACAGGGCTTTGGAACATTTGAATCAGGTGGCGGTATTGGGTTTTGGTGGGAGGCGGTAAGTTGGTTTATCGTGCGGAATGAAGGTGGTAAATGGTTTTGAAGGAGGGTGCATGATTCCATAGGGGAGACGTCGCGTGGCAGGAGGTACGGGTGGAGATACCACCTACTTCACAAGGTTTGAGGTTGTTTAACCCCCCACGGAGAATGGTGCGATATCAGCTGTGAGCCATTGGATCTCGAGGGATAGAGATCAACGGTGGTCGGGGATCGGTGAAGCGGCGAGTAAGTCAAACGGTGGGGCCCGGTTTTAATATTAAGCAGAGGCGCTTAATATATTTGGAAGGCTGAGGTTATATGGCCGTGGGGTTTGGTGTATGCGAGGCTCGAGGGATCATAAAATAAGCAGAGGCACTTATTTATAAGAAGAGTGGGAAGGGTCATATGAGGGATTTTAACAAAGGGAGGGGGGTTAAAAAACATTAAAGCAGGGGCTTAAAAATTTATAAAGGGTCGGGCTTTATTTAAAACAAAGTTTTAATATGAAAAATGGGTCCCGAAAGGTTTAATTTTAATATTAAAACAATGTAAAAAGGGACTTTTTGCATTGTTTTAGTGTAAATAAGGAAAAATGATGAAGGTGAGGGGGTTGATGGGGTTTTTAGGAATGAAAGAGGGTCTTTGGGTAGGGAAAAATGGTGAGGATAAGAGGATTAAGCTTGGACATTAGTTTCTTAAGACAGAAGGGTGATTTTGAAAAGGAAAAATGATATATAGTGAAAAAGGTTTCATGAAGATTAATGAAGGCAGTGAGATTTCTAAAGATAGCTAATAGTCAAGAAATACTATCTTCAGCAGATTGTAGAAAATCCATAGTCACCTAGTGAAACTGTGAATTCAGAAGACTAACAATTAGAACACGAAATGATCAATAGGAATAAATAATTTTATTAATCAGGAATAACAAGGACTTCAATCCTCTTCTTTACAACAATTCAAGTAAAATATAATGTAGCACTCCAACCATAGATGAAGATGTGAAAATTTCTAACTTGAAATTATTATGCAACAACTGATTTATTTCTCCTACTTATTTTCCGCAATAAATTATTTACAAAACCCTTCAGTAAACATCAAAAAAATATATATTGCAGTTATCACATAGTTGCATAGAGAAAAGAACAGTGAAATGAAAGCACAAGAATAAATCACATCAACACAGTTGTTTTTGGACAATAGTTCCTGGAAAAACCCAATGCGATAAAATTGGTGCAACAGATGAGGGTTTATTTTTTATTCTTCAACAACAATATATTTACAAGTAATTATTTGCATAATCATGGAGGAACTTTTGTGAAAACACCTGAGATCCTTTTTCCTCCAATCACTGAATAAATTCTGACACCCAAGAGACCCTCCATCCTCCACTGCGTCACCTTGGCATCCTCTTTTGCATAATGACTGCATGAGGACTGCATCCTCTGCTATGTTGCCTCTCTATGTTGTCCCTCTTCTACATTGCATCCCTTATCCTCTATCTTTGACTAATGTTGATACCCTCCTCTTCCTTTACCCGATAACTCTCCCCCTGAAATCGAACTCTTGCGTCTAGAGAATCGATTTCCCTCGGGTTACTGAGTATTTTCCCACTATCTTTCCAAATGACCCTCAATTCTTCATTTATACATTTCATGTTTAGATATCAATGGTTGTGATCAAATATCTAATCAACAGCTAAGATTAAAACAAACTTGATCCTCGTCTCTTAGAAGCTTCTCACTCATATTTCTATTAATTCCATTTAATTATTTTAATTCCCTAAGTTTTAACTTAGGAATCATTAAAAATAATTAATTATTTTAATATAATTCACTTTGGGTGGAATTTCTCCAAACGATTACTAAGTCTTGGAGATCTCATGTATTCTATCCCCTTCATAATATTTCAGAGCTAGAGCACATCTAATGCTACCCAAAAAAATCAACACTCCCTCTTATCGAGGAATGTGCTCTAGCAATACTTCCCACAAGAATCATCACCTTGATCCACGGTGTCGGTCCACTGCGTTGATGATGTTCAGCCTACTTCCCTTCATCTACTACGCTGATGTTGCCACTGTACTGCTACCCATGACACCACTGCTATCATTGTTGCATCTGTACAACAGCTCCCTCTTAATTACTGCACTATCCATCTCTGCTACTGAAATGGATTCTTAATCATCCCCAACTTAACCCTAAAATAAACAAACTTTTTTCTTCCTAAAGCCTTAGTGAGTATGTTTTCCACCTGTTCTCCTGTCGAAGTGTATTGTAACTCTACTGCACCTCGTTGGACACAATATCTGATAAAAATACACCTAATTTCAATGTGCTTCGACCGATCATGAAAAACCGAATTCTCAAAGAGCTATATGCAACTCTTATTATCACACAAAAATGTTGGCTGCTTCCATCCTTCTCCTAAATAGATTCACAAGAAACTTCCTAAGCCATATGGCTTCACATGATGTTGTGATAGTTGCCATGTATTCTACTTCAGCTGAGATCAGTGCTACGAACTTATGTTTCCTACTGCACCAGGAGGTCATTCCTGATCCAATTTTGAAATAGTACCCAGTGGTCTTTTTCCAATCTACCAAACTTCCAGCCCAATCTACGTCATTGAACCCACTCAGTCATATTTCATTACCTCGGGTGTACTTTAATCCATGCTCAATTGTTCCACATAGATAACTGAGAACATGCTTGCATGTTGCACAGTGCGCCCTCTTTGGTTCCACCATGAATTTACTAAGAGTGTTGATTGCGTAACAAATGTATGGACTCATGTTGACCAAATACATCGGGGACCCTATGAGTTGTCTGTACAAGGTGGGATCTACTTCTTTATCTTTAGACGCATCAATCTTCTTCCAATTGGTAATCGTTGGAGTAGCATTGGTCTACAGTCCTGGATCCTGAACCTCTTTAGAATCTATGTAGCATATCTCCCTTGTCTAAGGAATATTTCACCCTTTTGCTACCAAACTTCCAACCCCAAAAAATAATGCATCAGTCCCAAATCATTCATGTTGAATTTTGTAGCTAGGTTCTCCTTGCAATCCTTGATGAGCCTAGATGAACCTGTCAGAAATAGGTCAACTACATATAACACCAAAATTAGAGGCTTATTCTCTATTGTCAAATAGTACATGTTAGGATTTGCATCGCTCTTGACGAATCCCATCTTCTACAGGTAGCCATAAATTCGACTGTACCATGCTCTAGGTGCTTGTTTAAGCCCATACAAGGCTTTATTTACCCTAAATACATGAGTTTTCTTCTCATGTGTCTCAAATCCCTCTATTTTTTCAATGTATACTTCTTCTTCTATCACCCAATTTAGGAAGGCAGTCTTGACATCCATCTAGTGAATCTCCCACCCCATCTATGCTGCAATGGATATCACGGATCTAATAGAAGTATATGTGGCTACTAGGGCAAATATTTTTGCATAGTCTATCCCTTCCTCTTGAGCATACCCCTTAGCCATGAACCTGGATTTTTACTTTTCCACACTTCCATCAGCAGCATACTTGATCTTGTAGATCCATCTCGAACCTACAACTGATATATCCTGAGGTATCGGCACCACTTCTCATACATAATTTGTCATTATGGAATTGTATTACTCCATCATAGCATCTACCCATACTTTTTGTTGAAATTACCCTTGAAAAATAGAGGGTTCTCCAACCTGAGCCACCAAATTTTGGTATTTTTTTGGTTGTCTACGTTGCCTTTTCTCATTTCTAGGAGCTCCAATGAACTCCTTTGCATCCCTTAGAATATGTCATAGTTCCTGGCTCATTCTTCCATTGGTAGTAGGTGGATATACTCGCTCCTCCTCCTGCGAATCTTCCTGAGGTGATACTTCTAGATTCTTATGCCTTGGAGAAGCATTGATGTTGGTTTCAGCTGGTCGAAGTGGCTGGACCAATGGATCGTCTTTTGACTGCTTTTCGGAAGGAATTTCTTGGGATTTCCTAAAAGCTCCATCCTCCATGAAATTTACATCTCATCGTACGACGACCTTCCTACTGCTAGGAATGTAGATTATATATGCCTTATAATTCTCGCTATATCCCACTAGATATCCTTTTTCTACAGTATGATCCAACTTCTTCATCTCTTCTTCGGGTATATGGTAGTATGTCAAACTCCCAAAGATCCTGAAATGATTCACTTCTAGCTTCTTGCCAGTGAAGACACTCTCCGATGTAATCTTACCTAGTGCCCTACGAGGAGTCTTGTTCTGAACATACACAGTTGTGTTGCATGCTTCTGACCATAGAAATTTGGGCATATCATGATCATACAACATTTCCCTCACTACTTCAAAAATATTTTTTCGCTTCTTCTCTGCACCCCCATTCTGCTTCGGATTATATAGAGAAATCCATTCTCTTTTGATTCCTTCCCTTGCATAGAACTCAGTGAATTATTTATCAATATATTCTCCATCATTGTCTGAATGAAATACTTTTATCGTCTTCCCCGTCAGATTCTCAACTATAGCCTTAAACTCTTTGAATCAATCAAAGACCTCATCCTTGGTCTTTAGAAAGTAGATCCAAGTCTTCCTGGAATGGTCATCAATGAAGGTGATGAAGTAATTGGCACCACTAAGAGATTTTGTGGGCTTTATTCCATAGATATCTGAGTGTATTAATCCCAAAACACTCTTTTCCTTATTGTTACTTGAGGAATAAGTCGCTTTGGAGTACTTGCCTAGTATGCACCCTCTGCAAACATCATCTCGTTTGGTGTTTAACTCTGGAACTCCTGTGATGATTTCTATGAGAATTATTAGATCCCCATGTTGTAAGTGCCCCATCCTTCTGTTCCATATTTCATTCAAATATTTTTCACCATTGTTTCGTATCAGTGCCATTGGAGATTTTATTTGTAACTTATACAGTTTTTTGCATCTAACTCCAATTTGGGCCTTATTCTACCAACTCAGGTGTTTGACACATACTTTCTTTCCAATTAATTATACATCATAGCCCTTGTTTTCTAACTAAGATACAGAGAGAAATTTCATCCGCAATACAGGCACATGTAGCACATTGGTAGCCTGAAGCCGATCTCCTGCTTATGTTTGAAAAACTATAGTACCTCTTCCAACAGGGATACATTTAGCCTTATTTCCCATGGTGATTTGGAAGTTCATCTATTCTTCTTGGTAGCTCGAGAAAAATTCTCGTGTTCCTGTCATGTGCGCAGAAGCCCCATTATCAATATACCAAACCTCGGAGGAAGAATAGCTTGACAAGCTAGCGACCTATTCTTCCAATCTGGAAGTCAACATATAAATTTCGTGATCCATCAAATATTTCATGCTTTCTTCTTTCCCAGGAGAACTGTGTGAGCCCCTTCGATTTGCTTCTCCAACAACATTATGACCACGAATCATTGCAGAGTATCCAACCATGTTCCCCGATCTCTGCTCTAATACCATGTGAAAATTTCTAACTTGAAATTCTACTACAACAACTGATTTATTTCTCCTACTTATTTTCCACAATAAGTTATTTATAAAACCCTTTAGTAAACATCAAAATAAATTCTATTGCAACAACTGATTTATTTCTCCTACTTATTTTCCACAATAATTTATTTATAAAACCCTTTAGTAAACATCAAAATGCATTCTACTGCAGTTATCACATAATTGCATAGATAAAAGAACCGTGAAATGCAAGCACAAGAATCAATCACATCAACACAGTTGTTTTTGGACAATAGTCCCTAGAAAAACCCAATGCGGGAAAACTGGTGCAGCAGATGAGGGTTTAGTTATTATTCTTCAACAACAATCTTTTTACAAGTAATGACTTGCATAATCATGGAGAAACTTTTTTGAAAACACCTGAAATAAATTTTCCTCCAATCACTAGAGAAATTCTGACACCCAAGAGACCCTCTAGCCTCCACTGCGTCACCTTTGTGTCCTCTTCTGTGTAAGGACTGTGTCCTATTCTACGTTGCCTCTATGTGTTTTCCCTCTATTGCACTACATCCCTCCTCATATATCTCTGACTGATGTTGATACCCTCCTCTTCCTTCACCCTGCAACTCTCCCTCTGAAATGGAACTCTTGCTTCTGGAGAATCGATTTCCCTCAGGTTACTGAGTATTTTCCTAGTATCTTTCCAAATGACCCTCAAGTCTTCATTTATACTTTTCCTGTTGAGATATCAACGGTCGTGATAAAATCTCTAATCAACGGCTAATATTAAAAAGACTTGATCCTTGTCTCTTAGAAGCTTCTCACCCATATTTCTATTAATTCCACTTAATTATTTTAATTCCCTAAGTTTTAACTTAGGAATCATTAAAAATATTTAATTATTTTAATATAATGCACTCTGGGTGGAATTTCTCCAAACGATTTCTGGGTCCTGGAGATATCATGTATTCTAGCCCCCTCAAAAAATTTCAGAGGTAGAGCACATCCGATGCTACCCAAAAAAATCAACAGAAGACACCAATATCCAATCCAATAAGCTCCAACCTGTACTTTTCCAAGCACCAACTTGGACCTCAAGAGGCTCCAACCTCTAGGGCTCCAGCCCTATGTTCCCAAAGCACCAATATTTTCTATATTAGGCTCCAACCCTATCTCTGGTATAGGCTCCAACTTGGTCTTCCTTTACGACTCCTATCGTCTAGGGCTCCAACCCACAACTTCAATTCGTCAAGATAAGTTTAGTGATTCTTCACGGCTCCCAATATCTTCTTCAATGAGCCCTGTCAATCTCTTTACCTAAAGCACTGCCCACAAACGATCTCCAAGGCACTTATTTCATCAATGGCAACCTTGTATTCTTAGAAGGTGTCTCCAAAGCTCTTCATGTACCCAAAAAAAAATCTTCAAGGTCACGTCATGATGAAAAATGCATCATGGTTTCCAAGGATCTCCATGAATCTTCAAAGTCAACTCCAAGGTACTCTACAAGGTTCTAAGGCTCCAAAATAGTCTTTAAGGTTTTTCTTTAACAACAAGATCTGTTCACTTCAAGTCTTCTTCAATGATGATCAATTGTGCTCAAGAAATACTCAAGAGGTAGCTCCAAGATGTTTATAGAATGCTCGAAATATTGTCTCAAGAAAGCTTCTCCAAATCCTCTTCAAGGATAGAGGTCTGCTTCAATCATTTTGGTAGGAGTCTTCAATGCTCTTCGTGGTAACCAAGGAATATTTCAATCAAGTACCTACAATAGGCTGCTCCAAGAACCTTTTTTGTACAAAACCAAACGTGCTTTAAAATCCACACTCAGGTCACAAGTCTACAAAGATGAGCTTCACATGATGATTTTTTGTAAAGATCTAAGCTAAGCCAATTTTCCAAGAAACCATTGATTTTCCTCCACAGGATTGGTTCCTCCTTCAAGATAAGCTTGTCCACAAGCTTGATGACTATCCTTCAAAAAGAGTACACCATCGAGCCCTTAAAACTTCAAGGTTACCTCAAAAATTGAGTGAGGTCTGAGTTCTAGTATATGATGATTGGGCCACTTGTCCAGGCGCTCCACCAAATCTGAGGTGTAGTCTCCTTCAAAATCTGAGCTTTCAACAAAACTGATCATTATTTCACCACAGGTCTGAATTTATCTCACAAGGCTTCAATCCCAGGTATATGGTCAATATTAGATAATTGTTTATTGTCTAGAAGAATGCCACTAATCTGAACTCCACAGTTACTAACCGACTATTATTACACCACAGTTTGAGCCTTCCGCAATCATTCCAAGTTATGGTTGACTGTCACATGTAGTTGTCTAGGATGTTGACCTGAGTTATTATAGCAGTCAAAAATCTGAGTTATATATTTTTGTTTCAAGCCTCTGCAATGCTACAAGAGATACCTGCTTAGTTTCCTTTATAGGTTTGAGGCTAAAGGTAGCTTCCATAGGTGAATGTTATATAAATAATCCAAGTAGTAACAGAATTCTGTAAGGATTAGGTGTAGATATGAGTTCTAAACAAGTTTGTTGTTGTAGGTCTAAGTTTTTTATGTCCACCACATAATTAACCCAACCAAAGATCAGCCCAAACATTAAAATTTAATTGTCCTCCTCGGCCTTAATTCATCTTCTTTGGTTCTTCTCTGAAATCTTGACCGAAATTGCTTGTCAAAATGAGGAAATCAGACTCTTATTTATACAAAATTTGATCTTAAATGAAGGGACGCGTCTTTTAGTAGTGTGGCCAACATATACAGGTAGGAGTAGATTTGCTAGAGTAAAAAATGAATTATTCCATATTATAAATTCAATTTCTCATAGACTAAGAGGAGTTAGGATGTGTGTAATAGACTGTTATCAAGGGGAAAATATCCTCTACAAGCCGATGTCAATTTCATCTGTATATAGGCTCATTTTACCATAAATAAAATTATATTTGTGAACTTCCATCATTTCATCCATGGCAGCCATTAGAATATTATGTTTTGGATAATGTTAGGGCTTATAGATTTCAGGCCATCAAGATTTTAGGATTAGGACATCTTCAAAGGCATCATTGGCATCTAGGGCTCCATTCATTCATGCTTGCATCATTCTAGGGAAAATCATATAAGGTTTCATGTAGCTAAGAAATGTGCCTAGGAGGGATATGGAATTTGCATCATCTCAGGATTAGGATTAAGGCATCTATAATCAAGATTTATCCATTATTTAGATAGATGTAGGGTTTCATGGGAATTTTAGCTAAGCTAGGGTATCATGAAACAAGGGCTTTAGGGTATGCATGAGGTTAGGGAAACATCATGAAATCGTTCTTCAGACATCACAAGAATATTTTCCATCTCCAACAATTCCATATTGACATCAATGAAAACTTTGATCAACAGTATCGCCCTTTGTCATTCATGGAAATATTCTTTCCCTTTGAGAAATTTCTCCCCCTTTGACATCAATGGAAAACGGGGTGCCCAAGTACTCCCCCTATCAAGATTCTTCTTGATATGCTTCTCTATAATATTCTCTTCATCAATGATAGTTCTCCATGATATATATGTTTCTCCCCCTGTCATGGTGTTATTCTTTAATGAACTTTCTCCCCTTAAGCCTTTGGATGCCTTCATGGAAATGGATGAGGTATATGATCAGCCAAATCCTATTTCCTACATAAACTCCTCTATCTTTTCCTTTTTTCTCAAGATAAGAAATATTGTTGCCTTGTGATCAAGTGGAAGACATCTTCAACAATGATCCATCAGATGAGTAAAGAATTATGTTCTTCAATGGAGTTGCTCCTGAGAGATTATCTATCAAGCGATGATTGTCCATCAAGTATTTCATAAGGCTCTTCACGGATATATTTTGCAAGAATAGTCAAAAGGCACAAGCTCCCCTTAAAAATATGAACAGTATCCTTTTTGGCACAGTCTCATCATCAAAACTTGGAAAATCATACCTCCCTAAGATGTCTTCATCAAATCAACAACTTTTTTTATTGGCTTGAGTGTTAAAGAGACTTTCTAATCCATATTTCTTCCTTCTCCATACTTGTGTAATTTTATTTTTTGGCTTTGTAGTCATGGTTTTAGCTTGTTTAGGGACCCAAGTAAAGTTACAACCTTGAGCAATATGTCCAATTTTATGACATTTAAATTATTCCATCTTGTTCATGAATGAGGAATCATGACTTATTCTTGAAAAGTTGCTTCTAGGTTGCTGAAGTGGATCATTATACTTGTCCTTGTGGTATTCCCTACAATCCTTTGTCATGTACCCAAAATTTATACAAGAATAGAAATAACAAAAAATTATACTTTGGTACCTGGGAGATGGATATTGCCTTGATGTACTTCTAAAGTATTTTTTCCTTGAGATTATTTGATGATATCCATTTCCTCTTGCATATTTGACACCTTATGCAGAGTATTTCCTTGATGTACTTCTAAGGTCATTTTTCCTTAAAATCCTTTGGTCAAATTTATTGCCTCTTGCATTCTTCACATCATTTGCAGATCTTCTTGGAGTATGGTTTCTTCCATTATCATCACGACTCTTATCCTTGATTTTGTTGGAACCGGGGGCATCAATATTTCTTCCAATATTCACCACATCCTTCTTGTTTGAAGCATTAGGGTTTGCATCATTACTATTTGAGGGTTCACCTGCATAACTAAGCCTTGATTTATCAAGGAGAGATCTTTGATGACTTAGGATGTCATCTAGAGTTTTAGAGCTCTTTAGACTTTTGTTCAAATGATCAACTTCTTTTCTTAGGAGATCAATTTCTTCTTTCATTATTTTCCATTCATCCTCCTTCTTTGCTATATGGTTCTCCATTTATTCCTTAATTATTGTTGCTTCACATGATTGGGCCTTAAGAGGTGATATCTGATTTTAATTTAAAGATATCTTCATCATTTTCTTCTAATTGGCATGTCATGGAATTTCTTTCATTTTTTGCTTCATCGACTTGTCCTTCTAGGAGTGCCAAAGCTTCCATCACCTTTTCATCTCCTTTTGTTCGTTTCTTTGCTTCCTCTAGTTGATATTTAAGGGAGGAGACCTCTTCCTTGTATTGACCAATTTTTCTTTCAAGTTTGTTCAAGTCTTCATGTCTTTGTTCAAGATGGATTGAAAAAGTTTCTTCCCTTTTCTTGGCTTTATCCAATTGATTTTTCATGGATATCACTTCTTCATGATGCCTTTTCTTGTTTTGATGCAATTCCTCCTTTAGCTTGGTGAGCTTCTCATCTATTTCTTATACTTGAAGCTTAAATAGGTCAACTTCATTTCTTGTCTTTTCAAGGTAATGGTCACCATATTGTGCTTGCTTCTTGAGCTCCTCATTTTCCTTTTTCAAACTACTAATTTCTTCTAGGGAAGCTACAAGTTTTCCTTGAGATATTCTTTGAGACCATCTTCAACTTCATCATCTTCAAGGTCCTCCTTGGTCTTGATGTCTTCATTCTTGTTTTCATCTTCTTTTATGGGTTATATATTTCCTTCTTTATTTCCATTGTCTTCTCGATTAGAGGTCATGATCAAATCTCCTTTTGAGTAAAGATATTTAAGTTTTTCTCACATACCTTTGTCGATGAACATTTTTCTACTTTGGCCTTTATAAGATCTGGTAGCCCACTCAAGATTGCTCTTATTGCATTAGCATTATAGTCCTTGTATTCTTCTTCCAATGTGATTTTAGTAATCACTGATTCCCAGACTTGAAAACCTTAAGTCACCAAGAATAATTTATTTCTACCCTACCATACTTCGAAATTTGTTCCATTCAACATAGTTGTGTTTTCAACCTAGTTTTCATTTGAATTATTGACTCAGAAAGAGATATATTTAGAATGATTGGAGGCTTTCTTCCTTGGATTTTCCATTTGTGTTCTAAGGATATACCTTCAAGTTGTTAGGTTTATGAGTGAAGGTATTGGCTCTGATTCCAATTATTGGAAATACTGAGAGGTCCGGTGAATCAATATTTATTTTTAATTTTTGTTTTTACCAATTAGATCACTTATAATTAGAACAAAAAATGAAAAATAGGAATAAATACTTTTATTGATCATGAATAACGATGACTTCAATCCTCTTCTATACAATAAATCAAGTAAAATATAGTGCATGGATCCAACCCTAGATGAAGACAACAATCTCCAATCTACTAGGCTCCAACCTATAGTTTTCCAAGCACCAACTTGGACTTCATGAGGCTCCAACATCTATGGCTCCAACCCTAACTTCCCAAGGCATCAACCTTATCTATTTCAGGCTCCAACGTCTAGGGCTCTAAACCTATCTTTGGTGCAGGCTCCAACCTAGTCTTTCTTGAGGACTCCTATCTTCTAGGGCTCCAACCTAGTCTTTCATAAGGACTCCTATCCCATAGGGCTCCAACCCACAACTTCAATTCGTAAAGATAATTTTATTGATTCTTCACGGCTCCCAATATCTTCTTCAACGAGCCCTATCAATCTCTTTACCTTTAGCATTGCCCACAAACAATCTCCAAGGAACTGAGCACATCAATGACAACCTTTTCTTCTTAGAAGGGGTCTCCATAGCCCTTCATGCACCCAAACGAAATATTCAAGGTCATCTCATGATGACTAATGCGTCATGGTTTTCAAGGATCTCCAAGAATCTTCAAATTCAACTCCAAGGTACTCTACAAGGTTCCAAGGCTCCAAAATAGTCTTCAAGGTTTTTCTCTAACAACAAGATCTGTTCACTTCAAGTCTTCTTCAATGATGATCAAGTGTGCTACATAAATACTCAAGAGGCAGCTCCAAGATGTCTATAAGATGCTCAAAAGGTTGTCTCAAGAAAAATTCTCCAAATCCTCTTCAAGTATAGATGTATTCTTCGATAATTTTGGTAGGAGTATTCAATTCTCTTCATGGTAACCAAGGGATCTTTTCTTAATATCACTCCATAGGGATTTCAATCAAGTACCTACAATATATTGCTCTAAGAACCTTTATTGCACAAAACCAAATGTGATTTAAAATCCACACTTAGGTCAGAAGTCCAAAAATATGAGCTCCACGGGATGATTTTTTGTAAAGGTCTAAGCTAAGTCAATTGTCCAAGAAACTTTCGAGCTGCCTCCACAAGACTGGTTACTCTTTCAAGATAGGATTATCCATAAGCTTGATAATTTTCCTTTAAGGATAGTACACCACTAAGCCCTTAAAACTTCAATATGACCTCACAAATTGAGCTATATGTGAGTTATAGTATATGATGATTATTTCACTGGTCCAAGCCCTCCACCAAATCTGAGGTGTAGTCTCCTTCCAAATCCAAGCTTTCAACAGAATTGATCCTTATTTCTCCATAGGTTTGAATGTATGTAGCAAGGCTTTAATCACAGGTCTCAGGTCAATATTAGATTATTTTTTATGGTCTGGAAGAATGCCACTAATCCAAACTCCACAGTTACTAAGTGACTGTTCTTACACCACTTTTTGAGCACTACTACATTTGGCAGAAATTCCGACACTTGGTTCCGACGCTTTTGACCAAATGTCAGAAATTTCCCCAAATTTTTCCCATCCCGCCCGAAACCATCGCTATACCGACGTTTATAGAAAAGTGTCGCAATACCGACACTTAGAAAAGTGTCGCAATTGCGACGTTTGGAGGAAGACGTCGCAATTGCGACACTATGGCCCAAAGCGTTACTATTGCGACGACTGCCTCCAAATGTCGCAAGTGCGACACAATGTCTAAGTGTCGCAATTGCGACGTTTGGAGGCACCCGTCACAATAGCGACACTTTTTCCGCCGTCGGTATAACGACACTTATATGCAAGCTACATAAAAATATGAAACTTATATGCGCGCTACATAAAAATGATTTTATTTTTTCGTATCCGTCGCAATAGCTACATTAACGTCTGATATCACGCACGCATTCGCCCTCCGCTCTTGCAGAACAGCATTCACCCTCAGCTCTTGCAGAACAGAATTTTCCCTCAGCAATCTCCCTCAGCTCTTGCAGAACAGCATTCGCCCTCAGCTCTTGCAAAATGGTAAGTTCTTACTATAAGCACTTCCTCCTATAGTAGGGTCGACTCTGTTTGGGTTTTTTTGGTCAATTCCATTGGATTGTGTTAGGCTGTAGGGTTCTCTCTAGATGTCAAGAATCAAGATTCAATACCCTCTATTATCTTCATCACCCAATACAAGATTTAAATTTTTTCCCAAAGAAACGCTTATTAATTTGGCAGCCATTATTTCTCCCTGCTTTAAAAACCCTACATTTAAATGAAAACAAGCATTGCATTTCAACTACAAAAATCTATTAGTGTTCAAATGTACATGTGTGCTACATTAACGTCTGATATCACGCGCGCATTCGCCCTTTGCTCTTGCAGAATAGCATTCGCCCTCAACTCTTGCATAACAGCATTCACCCTCAGCATTCGCCCTGAGCTCTTACAGAACAGCATTTTCCCTCAGCATTCGCCCTGAGCTCTTGTAGAACAGCATTCGCCCTGCATTCGCCCTCAAATCTTGTAGAACAGCATTCACCCTGCATTCACCCTCAGCTCTTGTACAACAGCATTGGCCCTCAGCTCTTGTAGAATAGCATTCGCCCTCAGCTCTTGCAAAATGGTAAGTTCTTACTGCAGGCCCTTCCTCCTATAGTAGGGTTGAATCTATTTGGGTTTTTTTGGTCAATTCCATTGGATTGTGTTAGGCTGTAGGGTTCTCTCTAGATGTCAAGAATCAAGATTCAATACCCTCTATTATCTTCATCACCCAATACAAGATTTAAATTTTTCCCAAAGAAATGCTTATTAATTTGGCAGCCATTATTTCTCCCTGCTTTAAAAACCCTACATTTAAATGAAAACAAGCATTGCATTCAACTACAAAAATCTATTAGTGTTCAAATGTACATGTGTGCATCACTTGTGTAGGGTATTCCTTTTCCACTTTCACATTATCCAAGAATGTGTGCAGTATAGTTCATATTTTTGTGATTTAGATTATCTTGAAAAAGGAAAGGTAAATTATTTCCCATGGAAAAAGAAGGTTTTCCCTTTTTACTACTGGAAATGGTACAACAAAGTTTCCATTTCTACCCGAAAATCCTATGAAACAGGAACCAAATAAAGGCCATGTCCTCAATGGACATCATTTGGCTTTGAAAATGGCCATTGCACCGTGTTGTTTCTTATATTACATCACGATAGTTTCTTAGGTCATTTCTTGTTTCTTGAGATGAAAACAACCAAAGAAATTGTGAAGATCCTTTCAAGAAATAAATGACCATTTCTCAATCATATCTCAACTATTTTTTATTTTATTCAGTGGTTGCTTACTTTGAGAGAAATTTGACACTTTTATATGGAATATAACATAAAAACACAAAATGGGAAGGAATTGATGAGGTAGATGACCTTTAGTTGTTGTCAATTAAGAATTGATAATACACGATGCATGTTCTGTACTACAAACTAGATTCCTTCTTGGAGTTAGGACAAAGAGTATTGAATCAAAGTTGTAGTTTCTAACTTCTTGTATTGGTTCATCAATCTTGAAATTCAGACATTGCATGTCTTCATTGCTTCATGTTTGAATAATTTGCATCATATCATACAATAGGAAATTAGGAATTATGATTATTATTACTTTATGGATCCGTTAAGTTACTTTTAAGTTTGCATGGTTTAGTGTGAAATTATTCTAGTGTGCCCCTAGGCCCAGGTGAAGGAATGCCAAGGACTGAGAACCCTAGTTTTTAAATGGTATTGTTTCTTATACCCAAAAACCCCTCAATATCACTTCTTATTAGTTCTTAACAATAGTGCTGTAAAAAATTTGAGAATTGATATAGCAAAATATCGCACTTCTCAAGATAAAGTCCTAAAGCTAAAGTGTGATACCATGTGTAATTCAATAGCCCCATTGTCACCTCACCAACCTCTTTTCACTTCGGGCTAGCTCTCCTCCAACTCAAGGGGGTTCTCCCTAGTAGATGTTAGGGATCTAATGGCCCAACCAAACCAAGTCAAGAGCCCCCTAACTCTCTATGTTTACTACTATCAATCAAAATATTGAACAATAGGGTCAGACATGCATCCTGAAGATAAAATTGCCAGGGTATTTTTGGGTAATTTCAAAGGGAAAGTCCCAAAACACACATAATCAAGGAATTATAACGTGATTTCAAACATTAAATATCAACAAAATCGTTTAAAGGATATTGAAAGGAAAAAGGTGATGGAAGATAGAAAGTGTCTTACTTAAATGCTCTAAGGATTTTTCAATAGTTGCTCCAAAAGCTTCACTTCAAGGCCCTTCAAGATCGTCTCCAACAATGCTATACCATCAGCTTCAACAATGTTGCTCCAAAATTGTCCTCAAGGTCTTCACAACAAGTTTACTAGAAGTTGCTCCAACAATATATTCAATAAGGTCTTCATTGTCAACTCGTCTCTTGTTTGGGTGCCTTAATGTGCAATGACATATTTCCAGGACTGAATTCAATGCAAGGCATATTTGAAACTCTAACTCTGTCTTCCGGTGTCTTATTAGAAATTATTTCAGTTTTCATTTTTTGTTTTCAAGTTAGATATTTTTTTCAAGTTTTTACATTTATAATTTTATTGCAATGTGGCAGACTGATCAGAGCAGTGCAGGAACAACCCCGAGACGGGATGATCGCCGAAAGAGGCCAACGAAAGAACATGTAAAGTGCTAGCATTTCTCTATCTTCAGGTATTTTAGTTATTTACATAATTGAAATAATATTAATTTTGTTCAAATATGCAGACACCTAGCCATGGTACGCCTGATGATTCCCTCTTTGAGGAAGAGCTTTCTTCATCCCTATCTCTAGTGTTCTTGTTGTGAAAAAAGGCACGAGATGCAAGGTCGGAATTTAATACTTTGATAGACGCGCCTCAAACACCTGAAACAAAAGAGAGGATAAAAAATCTTATGAGCCAGCTAGAAAGATATCATGTAATAATAAAAAGTCAAAAGGATATTTTTTTTGTTCTGCATGAGATGAATTGTGATAGTTTGATTTTTAATTTTTACATTGACTAAACTAACAAAAATTTCTTTTGTATGTAGCGTTTTCTGGCATTTGCTGAACCCGGTGTTGGTGGTAGTGGGACACAAGAGCAAGAGATTGCCCAACAACCCTCTCGTACACCTTCTACTCCTTTAGGTGCTAGCCAAGAAACACACCCTGCCCAAGCAGACACCCAGCCAACCGCTGAACGTGTTGGCAATGATGAGGCTGATATGGCCAACTACATTATTGCGTTTCCCGGAGCTACACGTGTCAGCTCCACAGGGACCATTAATGGCACGTTGTTGGTGAACGATGAGGGTGTCCCTATAAAGCATGTACAACTCCCAGGTAAATTTTAATATTTTAAATATTTCATGTACTTTATCTAAAACATATTTATCATGATTTTTATTTTTAAATTAATGATAATATCTTCTTCTTCTTTTTCTGTGTAGGAAACAATGAGTTCTACAGGTTTCTAGAGAGCCATGCGTTGGTAATTTTTGGCCCAACCATACGCACAGGGTGGAATTCCCAGAATTCCAACCTGAAAAAAGAACTTCTAGATTATCTAGAAGCCCTTTTTGGGGTCAGCACATTTGACAGAACAACGATGGCTCGGGTAGCCGGAAAATATTTGAAATATATCAGGGACACCTATAGGATGCAATTTAAATTTAACCCTAGATATGAGCATCCTCTCACAGTTCCAGAGAGTGAGTGGAGAGCACTCATCCATGATGGAAAAGAGAAAAGGGCAAAGAAAGAAGGAAAAATGCCAACTGGACCCGCAAGGTAAATTACAACTTTAATTCAATAGCTTTACTTTTCTCTATGTCTAAAATAAAAGTGTGCTACGTCATATCTGACTTCAATATTTTGATGCTAGGTTGCCTGACACCTCAAAGGCAACCAAAGCTAGGATTGAAAAAAAGGGCCATCACAAGCTAGGCCAGGGCGGCTACTTGAAATTAGCCGCAAGAATTGTAATTAAGTAGCTAAACATATTATAATTAATTGTATCACCTTCCAACATTTTTGTAATCCTATCAAATATGATTAAAAATACACAATCATATGTAATGTAGGGTGATGACTTCGGAACAGAAACTACAGAGGAAGATAAAAATATCGCTTTCCATTTCGGCTATCAAGCTGTAGTTGAACGTCGCAGAAGCTTGGGGCAGGTCCCAAGATCCATAATGCCTGATAAGGTAAAACATTAACCTTTCAATATGTTTGTTTTCGTCCATAAATTTAATGTCTAACAACTTTGTTTAAATCAGGGGAGCAACACTACCGACGAGGCAAATAACCCAGTTTTAGAGCCAGATGTAGATGATCCTCACGTGCAACCTGATCATTGTAGTGGGGACCAGGCCGACAATGCTACTATCAGTGAGGGTCGTGACAGTAATTAATTTCCACTTATAATTTTTTCTAATTATACCTCGATGGTTGTCCTTATAAAGTTTTTTGTTTAAATGATAGAGAATGTTTCCCTTGAGGATCTTACCACCAGAGAGGAAGACAGGGCAACAGTCCCAACGGCGACAACTGGTGCACCAGGTAAATAATCTCATTGCAATTTTTTTTATTAATATTACCGAAATAGTTCAATGATATTTAAAAACTGACAATTAAAATTTAATATTATCTGTTTTTGTAGGCGATGCCCCGTCACTGGATGAGACCAGACATCATGACTACACAACTAGGTCAGCGGCGACAACTGGTGCACTAGGTAAATAATCTCATTGCAATTTTTTTTATTAATATTACCGAACTAGTTCAATGATATTTAAAAACTGACAATTAAAATTTAATATTATCTCTTTTTGTAGGCGATGCCCCGTCACTGGATGAGACCAGACATCGTGACTACGCAACTAGGTCAGCGGCGACAACTGGTGCACCAGGTAAATAATCTCATTGCAATTTTTTTTTATTAATATTACCGAACTAGTTCAATGATATTTAAAAACCGACAATTAAAATTTAATATTATCTGTTTTTGTAGGCGATGCCCCGTCACTGGATGAGACCAGACATCGTGACTACGCAACTAGGTCAGCAGTGCGGGTCGAAAGGCACGAAACAGGAGCAGAGGACGATGATATTGATGATGTAATTAGGAGCTTTAGAAATAGGAAGAAGAAAAAGAAAATTTGATAATGTAAAATATTGTATTATTATAAGACAAACGTTACCATACTTGGAACGTTTTTCGCGTTATATAAAAAACTCATTTATCATACTATTTTTATGTCAAGCATTAATTGCAATGTTTCCTTGCATACTTTTTGTTGAATTGTTTTTTTATTAGTTATTGAATATTTTTTTATGCTCATGAAAGTAAAAAATGAAATATAGATTGGGTATTGGGGAATTGAGAGTGATGTGAGGGGGGGGGAGGGGCGATAAGAGCTTCCACCTTCACGTGGTTGGCCCTGTTTAGTAGAGAATAATTTATTGGAGCGATTTAATCTTGGAGCAAACCTCCCTCGATCCAGCGTAGCAACAAAAAAGTCACTGTTGACTTAGTTGCTACTATTTCAGATCGTGGGAGGCTTGTTCCAAGTTCATGCGACTCCAATAAATTTTTCTTGAAACAAAGAGGAGCTTATTCAGGTATGTTTTGACATTTTCAACATATGTTCTAACATTATCATAAGAATGCATCTTAGAGTAAAAAATACTACATCAATTACTTGTATTTATTGTATAGATAATGATGGATTTTGATTGACTTGGCAGTGCAGGTACAAATCCTCTTGCATCATGATCAATACAACTTGTCAACCAGGGTCATGTCCAGGATATTTTTGCCTGTGCACTTGACCAAGTTCGTAATGTCACATTTTGTAAGTTCCTTTACAGTTCATAATTCAATATTAAGCTTGTTCATGATTATTATCTAGGTTTTTTGTATGTGTTTTTTCATCTATTTGATTGTAAGAAACTCTACATGTTTCCTGTTGTTCACTATGATTTCTCCCATTACCACTCCCAGGATGAATCCAACTTTATTGTTACTATTATTTCTCCATTTACAATTTCATAGGTTACATCATGTAAAGTTTTCAATCTCAGGTCGGTGATGAGCTTTCGTTCTCCAGATTTGGGGCTTTTATGATATTTTCTCCCTCATGTAATTCCTGCATCACCTTGTTGTTTGAGCATGCCAATTGTCTACCACTTGTACCAATTGGCACATGTCAATCTCTGAGTGGTGCCACATTTCACCTATTTTCAGTGAGATTTTAGGGTTTCTCTAACATAGCTTCAAAAATCCAATTAAGTGCCTGCTTGAATATCGTCACATAATACTCATGGTTTGGATTGATGAGCATGTTATGAATGGTTGGTTGATTCATAAGAACCACCCATATAGTCATCTTGAGATATTTCAGAAGTTTTCTCGGGTTTCCTTTTTCACTGTTTCTAGTGGGTGGGATGGTGTGGGGTGATCCATCAATACTAGTGCTCTTGTAGTAGGGAATTTGTTTTTGGAGATATAAAGGAGCATTTGATGTAGATATCCCATTGGATGCATTCATAGATGGGCACGAGAGGTCAAGAATTTAAATTAAAAATATGCAACCTCTAGCATGGCAACCTGAAGGCCGCGAGAGACACCGGTTAAAGATTGTTTTGTGCTGGCCTTAATATAGTCGTGATTTCTTTCTATTATCTTAATGCAAATATATAGTCCGGTCTCATTAAAATGAGGATTGTGGTTCTATTTCTCTTTGGTTGTTTCTCTCTTAATGCTCCAGAAGTTGCCAAAAGTTTCGATAGTTGTTTAGTTTGCCTGTTACAACTTAAAAGTGGTTTTTAGCAATGGGAGTCATGTTTTTTAAGGTTCATACTAATATTAAGATCTTGTAATTCTATATTCAAGATAAGAGAAGATGGCCTCTGCTTTGGGCAGTATGACAACAATTGCCACATCTACCTCATTGGGTAACAATGGAAAGGGGAAGAAGTTGGGTGCAATGTTTGATAATTATGGCAGACAATTGTCTTCTCTTTCAGTTTTTTCACCCATTTCCTTTAATCACTCAAGCAGAAGAGGGACTCTGAGATTACGCGACAGTGAGAAGGTAGTTAATACAAGAGCTATGGAAAAGGAGTTGTACTTCAACAAGGATGGCTCAGTGACAAAAAAATTGCAGGTTAGAGAAAAAATTATCTTTAAAGGAAGGTCACCTGCACGTGAAACTTCACTGCGGTGGATCTTTCCTTGTCCACTTATATTTGATTTTAATGTGTTATTTTAATTTTTCATGGAGGTTTGTTTTGGCATATGGTCTGGCATTCAATTGCACACTTACTGAAAGCATTGTCAATTTGTCTTGCAGGCGGTGTGAACAAACTTGCTGATCTTGTTGGATTCACCCTTGTGGCGAAGGGAAAAATGTTGTCTTGGAGAGCAAGCATGGTTCTCCGAAAATAGTTAATGATGGTGTGACAGTAGCTAAGGAGGTAATTTGTAGATGTGTGCTCTGGTTTTCTTTTTAACGTTGTATTAGTTCCCCCTCTTAAATGTTTGCCTTTGCACTTTGTGATGAAAGTAAATATTAACACATTTAGAGTCATTGTCCATCACATGCAATTCTGCAACATCATCTACCTACCCTACCTACTTTTCTCTACCATTTTTTCTTCTTTATTAGGGTGCACTTAGACTGGAAAACCCTTATCACACTTTCTTTTCTTTTACATGTAGAAATCTATCTAAGTCTAACCTTATTACATCCAAGGACTCAGATTAAGCTATTGAGCTCCTTTTATTTACTCTACCTATCTACATATCTGCCAAGATTAAACAGTTTGGTCAGATTTTATTCTCTATCTCTAAAACATGAAATTGAAAGATGAAATAGCCAAGCTTAAACTGTTTGACTATTCATAAATTGTGGCATAGGATACAAGTTGCGCACAATTTTATTTTTTACATAAGAGAAAAAAGTAGTGGCATTTAGACTTGCACACTTTTCTTGGCCTTTCTTTTGGTGGGGTTCATTTTCTTTTACTTTTTTGGCCATTTTTATTCTTTTTACGCTTTGATTTTTCTTTTAGGGTATACCCTCTTTACATTTTTTAAATTTTTTTGATTTTTTGATAATATGGAAAACCTTTGCAACAAGAAAAGGTATAAACATATTACATAGCCCATCAAGTCAATCATGAAATATGACACCTATTGGTATAGGAGTCTAACACTAACTATGCTATCACTCAGATTTTCCTTGAAGTTGTAGAGAAGAGGAAAGGGGTCCGAGGTAACCACAAACCAATCTTTTAGGTACAGAATCTAGCCAATCTGTACCCAGAGAGGGCTCTCTCTTTAAAATTTAGCTTTGTTTTGAAAGATATTAGGCTAATTATAAAGTTCAAGGGTTTTGATTGAATTTAGGTGGTGGAATTCGATAGCTGAGGGCAAGATTGAAGTAAATCGGGCCATTGGGCTATGGAGTCAAAAATATGGCTTCACTGGATTAAGTTTCTAAACAAAAGATGGTTTTACAGGGCAATATAATCAAACAGAGAATAATTTTAGATCTTTAAAGCGAATGAGATGGAATTAAAATGGATGAAAGGAAATTAAGAATCTTTCAACACATTCAAAGAGGGAAATTGAGTGATTATCAATAAAGAGCATTCAAGTATTCTTTACTAAATAATCAAAATGCTTAAACTAGTAAAACAGGAGCAATTAAGAATTCATTGTTTAAAACCAGTTTAGAAGAAAACATTTAGAATAACGATGATTAAAATCAGATTACACTTAAGCACTTTCTGATTTACTCTTTTTCATTAGCTATTCAGAAATGAAAACACAGTGATATGATAAACATATATAAAGACTTTAAAACACAAGAGAAAGATGACTTATTGATCCGTAGTTTGACACATGAATCCTGTAAAAAGTCTTTCGCATCAATTCATCATTCAGCAAGCCACAAAAAATTTCTCCAATAGCTCTTTATTCTGAAAAAGTCAATATTACAGCAAAGTATAAGAATCCACCCTCAATACTCTAATTTAGGGAGTATTTATACAAAAAATTATCAAAAATATCTCATAACAAATTGAGATATAATCTAGGGTGACTCATGAATAAGTTACAATAAAAATAGAGACAAATGGTCTCGTAGATAAGATAAAAAGTAACTGATGTTGTGCTGTTTCCTTCTTTTGAGAATGTGCTGGAGGCAGGCCCTATGTTTTGGCCTGTTGCTGTCATCCTCAGTAATTCTGTTCTGACTGCCTTGCTTTACTGATACTCTTTGTTTTCACTGATACACTTTGACCTCTGTTTATCCTTTTTATCATGGTATACTGTAGTAAATAGGCAAAATTTCATATAAGGATAAATTTTACAAAAGTTCCAACACTTCCCACCATTTATCTTCTGTTATTCTGGTCCGTTGAAGTTTTCTCAATGTTTCATCAGCCTCAGTATATCTGAAAAAGGTAGGCTGAATTGGAAACAAATGCTTTACTTCATGCTCAAGATAAAATAAATTTTCCAATCTGTCATGAAGATTTTTTCCTATTGGCAATGCTGCTTCTGATGTACTAGTTGAAGAATTGGCCTGATTGTCAGCATACTTGTCCAATTTTTCAACATAGCTTTCAAGGTCCATTAGTTTATCCTCTGAAACTATAGGACTGAGCAATCCTTTTTTCAACAAAATATCAAATCTTTCTCTGAAGGAAATGATTTCTTCTTGCATATCTAAGCACCTTCGTTCTAGATTCTGCATAAGGGTTCTGTTAGTAAAAACTCTTTTTATTTCCAAAATTGTTCCGGTCCTGTCCTGAATACCAAGTTCTGCAAGTTGGTGTCTGGTTTGAGTGTTTAGAAACTGTATGAGTTGATTGGCTTCCTCAGGCCTATTTCCCAATTCTTCTCTTGTACTTTGAACTTCTTCTATAGCCAATTTGACTAAATCATTCTGTTTATACATAATCTGAATTGAAGACCAGACATCCTTTATTGATTGGATAATGTTGTCCCAAAAAATTTCATTTATTTCCTTTAAAGGTTTCTTCAATGTGAGATCCTTTTCCAATGCTTTAACCAAATTTTCTAATCTTTTGACCTCTCTTGTTTTATCAGCAACACTCATTTTTGAGAGATCATATCTTTGTTCTAAATTAGTAAGCTGTAACTTTTTGTGCTAGAGTTCTGTTACTTGAAGTTTCAATTCATTCATTGAATTTATTAATTCTTCAGAACTCAAATTGGAAGTATTTACCTATGATAGCTCTGTTGGCTGACCTGTTGTGGATGTACCTGTACCTGTAATTGCCTCTGTTGTTGATGCTGGAATAGTAGACTGATTGTTCTTTAATGCCTGTTCAAGCTCTTTTTCTATTTCATTTAGTTGCTCATTCAGTTTCAAAAGCAAGTCCATCATTTCTTCTTCAGAATTTTTCTTTATCATCTCTTCAGTCTGTGGATGTCTTGAAACTGGCAATTTCAACTGCTTTCTCAAAGTTGAAATATCATCATCTTTTTTCTTGATTAGGGCCTCTATACCTTTGACATATTTAGGATTGTGACCCAATCCAATGATTATTTCCTCCAATGTCTTTATCCTGTTGTCTTTGGCCTGAGAAGAGGCTTTTTCAAGCTACAATTGTGCATTAGTGTTCTCCAAAGAATCCTGCAACTTCTGAGTTGCCATTGCTTTATCAGTCAGAGTAGAATATATCATTTCACCAGTCTGCTTATGTAACTCAATCTGATCTAAAGGATGAATATCCTTTGCTAAGACTTAAAAATTTGTTCTAATATAATCTGCAGCCGTTTGAGGCTGCTGCACTTTTGGTTTGAAGTGACTCATTATCATTTTGCCTTGCTGAATGTCATAAGCTGACATCAATATTTCTTGATTCTTAGGAGCCATCTTCAAATAGTGATTGTAAACCTGGAGTCTTAGTGGATCATTCCTGGCTTTTATATTGATAAAGGTTTTCTTTATATCTCCTGCATCTTTAACTGGTGGTTTGAAAGAAGATATTTCAACACTCTGTTGCTTTTGCAGCTCTTTTCTCTGTAAAGTAGTGGATGCCCCACTGACTGTACCTGTTTGTTGACTATCCAAATCTTCCCTCTGGCTATCAGGAATTTCCTGAACAAAATCTACTTCTGGAAGAGGATTTAATTTTTGTCTTTTAGCATGAGGCTGTTCTGAAGATCCACCAACAGGGGTAGCAACTTCAGCATCTCTCTTCTTGCCTTTTTCTATATTGATAGGAGTTTGTAAAATTGAAATTTCTGGCTCATTGATCTGAATAGGAGGAATTTGTACTTGAACCTGTTCTTTAGAAGTCTCAGGTTGCTCTGTCATTGTGAATTTTTCAAATACTTGTATGTCAGGCTCCTTTTCTTTTCCTTTAGATTGTACCGTAGCCAATGCACTGATCTCCTGTAAATTTTGCTGAGAAGTCCCTGCAGAAGAAGGACCAATACCTGGTATTTGCACCTGTCCAAAAGAGTCTAGGTTAAGTATTTTCTCAAGGTATTTCATTACATTTTCAACATTGACCTGCTCACTATCATGTTCTACCAATGTTCCTTCCATCCATTCATCCATATTGGCATATTGTTCAATTTCTGGAATTTTGTGATGAATGTATGGTGATAGTTTATTTTTAATTCTTCTATCACAGATAAAGCTATTTGGGTCATAAGGCACCCAGTAAAAACTTTTTGTAATCTGAGATATTCTTCTAAGATTCTTTCTGCTTCCTTTCCAACATCTCTAGAGTTACAAACAAAGGGACCTAATTGACTTTTGATCTTGAGTTGAGCCTTTTTCTTTGCATTGCAGAAATGAACTATATCTGAGTTAATCATCTGCCTGAAATACTCTAGTGCAAAGAGTCTCATGGGGACATATTTGGGCAACTTGAATGGGCACAATTCACATCCATATATTATGATCTCAGTGTGATTTTGATACAAGTACCAGTCACCTACCCTATATTGTTTTGAGAGCTGTAGAATTTTCTTGATTTCATTATTGACTCTAGGAGGGGAAACTCCTGTTAACAAAGTGGTTGCAGGGTGTACAAATAGGTCAATAAACTCATTATAGGAGTAAGGAGAATCAGAGGAATTATGGGTGATGGCAGACCAAAATATCACAGACCTAGGATTTCCTTTGGCATCAAGTTTCGAACATGGAAAGGGAAACTTTCTGATTGGTAATAAATCATGAGATGATATATAACAGAAGAATATTTGAACACTTTTTCATTCTCAAATCTCATGAACTGATCATGGATTTTATCAACAATGTAGGATGCAAAATCATACTTGACAGTAGAGGACTGTCCAAGGGTAAATATAGACAACAATACTAGGGTTAATTGATCAACATATTCACTAGTATTGAAACCCATGATAAAGGATATCATATTCAGAATAAGCCTGCCCACATCAGTGAAAAAAGTATAACCATAGGGGGGAGGGCCTTTGGGCTGATGCTCTGGTAACATGAAGGTTTGACAAATGCGATTTAACTCTTCATGGGACAAATTGGCAGAATTTTCAAGTAATTCTCCCATGGACAGGGGAGTGAGGGCTTAACCAGGTTGAAATTGCAGCATTTCATTTATCGACTGAGTAGTGATTGGGAAAAGGATGTTTTGACTCAGGGACAAAATTGCTCTTTGATTGGGGTCATAGTTTGCATGTCAGTAATGAATTAACTCATGAAAAATATGGACTGAGGAGAGAAGATACATGGGGAGATTGGATTCCCATAATCCAATAATATCAGAACCGTTTATAAAGTTATCTCTGCAGCGACAAAAGGTTCAAAGAGGATTATCACTAAGAACGAGGTCTTTAATTTGAAAATCTCTATCTACTAGGGGCAGATAGTCTAAATCTCTGTGAGGGGCATTCAAAGGTGCGACATTCAAAGCCACTGGAACCTCCATTTCTGGTTCTTGTGGATTCAGAAATGAATTTCGGGTTTTTGTGAAGAACAAACACAATTACAAGTTTTGGGAATGCAATTTACAATTCTGGGGATTGAACAAGACCAAATTTAACTCTATTTCTGTCTTTCGTGCGGAATTTAAAACAAAAGCTAGGATTTCACAGAGTTTTAACGGGAATTGGGGTAAATACCTGTTTTTTGGGAGATGAACAGTGATTAAACAGGTACAGGCTATGGCGTACGAACTCTGGATTACTGGTATGCAATTGTCTTCAGCAAAATACAGTTGATGGCGCTTGACAGTTTGTTTTTGAAATTCTCTGCATGAGACTTTGGTCATCCACAGAATAATGAAAATGACGCGGGAAAATTTGTTTTATTCACAAAGTCCAAAGGGTGACGGGGTTTTATTTATTTATTTAATGGATGACGTCAGCAGGTACGGAGGATGAGTCACAGGAGGCAAGCGGTAAGCGGTTTCCATTGCACCGCTTTTGGGGAAAAGTGGTTTTGGGCGGAGGGCGAGCGATTCCATAGAATGATTGACGCGTGGCATGGCACTGTTTGAAAACTGCCAGGCCATCGCGCGTTATTGTTCGGACACGGATGGATAGCGATATCATTAATAACCGTTGATCTCAGATGGGTTGATCGAACATCGATGGGGACGTGGAAGTGACGAGGATTTAATATGGAGGGCCCGACGCAATTAAACGTTAATTAATCTCATCGGGGGGAATCTGATTGGCGGAGTTAATTAATTGTGAAGGTTAATCAATTTGTTTATAAAAATGCAGGAAAGTGATTGGGAAATGATTTAACCAAGGTTAGCAGTTAAGGGAGGTATTGAAGATTTTACAAAGGGTTTATAGTTTTAACCTTGGGAAAGGGAGTCGGGGGATTAAAATACATAGGGGAAGAATTATTTTTGTATTAAAAAACGTAATAAAACATGTTTTAATTATTTTTTCAATATACTTTTATTATATGATAATTAAATCAGATTAATCTAATTACCATAGGGGGCGGAATTTAATATTACGATATATTTAGCCAAAGGGGGCATAAAGTGGGTTTTTTATTTAAACATGGGGGAATAAATAACTTTGGCTAAAATTTATTAATGGGTTTTTGGGGATATTATATAAAAAGGAGTTATATATAATAGGAGAAGGTTATTTTTGTAAGGATTTAATACATAAAATCAATGTTAATATGACAAGGGGACAATGTAAACTCAAAATACATTAATATAACTAAGAAAGTGAAGATTTAAAAGAAAATTGCATTATAATCACTTCATCACTTAGACTTAGAATAAAATGTGATTTTGAGGGCTTTTTATGAAATAATGCATAATTTTCCTAAGTAAAATGGGATTTTACTTAGGAAAAGATGTTTAGAAATGAGTGAATGTTATGAAGAATGACTTCAAGTACTTAGGCTTTTCCAATTATTGGGCCGAGGGTTCGGTCCCTCCAAAAGTCAAGGAAATGCCTTGAGCCCCTCTAATTTTCAAATACCTTAGTACTTAGGGGAAATTAGTGAAATCTTTAGGGGAAGATGAGAAGGGAAGTTAATAAATTTGACTTTGCTTTGCTTTGAATTTCTTCCAGTATAGTGTTTGCCTTTGCACTTTGTGATGAAAGTAAATATTAACACATTTAGATTCATTGTCCATCACATGCAATTCTGCAACATCATCTACCTACCCTACCTACTTTACTCTACCATTTTTTCTTCTTTATTAGGGTGCACTTAGACTGGTAAACCCTTATCACACTTTCTTTTCTTTTACATGTAGAAATCTATCTAAGTCTAACCTTATTACATCCAAGGGCTCAGATTAAGCTATTGAGCTCCTTTTATTTACTCTACCTATCTACTTATCTGCCAAGATTAAACAGTTTGGTCAGATTTTATTCTCTATCTCTAAAACATGAAATTGAAAGATGAAATAGCCAAGCTTAAACTGTTTGACTATTCATAAATTGTGGCATATGATACAAGTTGCACACAATTTCATTTATTACATAAGAGCAAAAAGTAGTGGCATTTAGACTTGCACACTTTCCTTGGCCTTTCTTTTGGTGGGGTTCATTTTCTTTTACTTTTTTGGCCATTTTTATTCTTTTTACCCTTTGATTTTTCTTTTAGGGTATACCCTCTTTACATTTTTATTTTTTATTTTTATTTTTTGATAATATGGAAAACCTTTGCAACAAGAAAAGGTATGAACATATTACATAGCCCATCAAGTCAATCATGAAATATGACACCTATTGGTATAGGAGTCTAACACTAGCTCCACTTGGGGATGGCTTTTCCTAGTGAAAAGTCAAGAACAACAGGTTAGTTGTCCTCATCCATTGACCTTGGTGAACCTGTAAATGTCTTATGTCTTCTGCAAACTGAAATCTGATCTGAAACTAAAACAACACACAAAAGTTTTCAAACCAACTTAATGAAAAACTAGCTGAAAATTGAAAACTAAAAAAAAAATGCTCAAAATTATGAGCTTATTGGCACTCATCTACCTACTCAATCTACTAAAAATCTTATTGAATCAGGTAATACAAAAATGCCAATGAAGCCAATCAAGTAGCCGTAACAATAAATGGATAACTTGATTGCTTGTGATCAAAATTGGAAGTATATTATGATCATGTGCATTTATAATAAATGATATGATGTGTAAAGGCCACTTTTGATGTATTTGATCCTTATAGAGAAAACATGTTTGCAGATTTGGGCTAAAAATATTCTCCATATAATCTGATATAGGATCAATAAAAGTATGATGTATGTTATTTACTTCTAGGCCTTCAATGACTGGTTGCTCAGTTGTATTTTAAATATTAAGCCTTGAAAATATTTCTTCTGTCTTGTGTTTGAAAGAATAATCATCCTCAATATGCAAGTCAAAAGATAGTACAATTTCCTCTTTCTTAGGAGAAGGAAGATTTTCAAAGAATTCTTTAGGATTTCAGAAATTGTATGACTGAATTTGAGAATGCAAAAGTTTAATTTCATTTTCATAATTTTTAGAAATTATCTCAAGAACACATATTTTCAGTTTGGGAGAATATTTTCTTGATTTCAAAAGAAGAAATAAAGCTCTTAAAAAATCCTCATCAAGCTGAAGTTCTAATATTTCATCCCTCAAAATAGCTAGTGATTGTTTTGTGAAATTATCATAATTATCATCATACTGATCATGTAAGTCTAAAAAATATTCTAAGAACCTTGATTTTCTTAGGAATAGGTCATTTTGTAATAGCTTGCATCTTTTAAGGCTCCAACTTCACTCCTTCCTTTAAAACAATATGAACCAAATACTCGAATTCTTATTTCCCAAAAGCACATTTTGATATTTTTACATAAAAATGATTGTTCTCAATAATTTATATAACTTTTCCACATGTTTACTAGTGTGGTATTCCCATGATTTATTATAAATATGTGTATTATCA
This sequence comes from Pinus albicaulis, assembly GCA_034641835.2. NCBI lineage: Eukaryota > Viridiplantae > Streptophyta > Pinopsida > Pinales > Pinaceae > Pinus > Pinus albicaulis. The sequence continues at coordinate 168,655,986 of CM076578.1, read as the reverse complement.
AAGAAAACCAACACAAATTTTATAAGATGGGATCAAAAAAAAAAGTTCTTAAGTCGAGCCCGCCGGACTTCAAACGGCGATAAACCATAATTCAAACCAAATTCGCGTTCCAAAATAGCCTGCTGACGTCCAATTTTGTGACGCGAAAACCAAATGAATTCCGCCCTAATATTTTTCGGGTCCGAAGTTGGGCTGGCGTACGGAGGGAGAGTTGTGACGCAAATTTATTATCAAATTCGCCCTAATCTTTTTCGGGTCCGGATTTCCTCTGCGCGAGCGGCCCAAGCAAAGATCCGCTCCAATCAATTTCTGCAACGTGTCCTCAATCAAAACTTGCCCTACTCCCGGCTGTGGGTGCTTTCGATGGCGTTTAAGGCGATGGAAAATGGATGTGGCGATTTCATATCAATCGCATTAAGTTTTAACGTTGTTCAATTAAGTTCCAAGGTTTTCACATCTAATCGCATTAAGTTTTAACACTGTTCAAGATCGGACCTCCACTCCTGTTAGCGATTCCGCATGCTCCAATATGATCCGGCCTTCAGATCTCATTAATGATCAGAGATTAATTATGACGGGCATCCTTCGATTGCATTGCAGTCAAGTCGATAAAATGGCATTTTGCTATGGTTTTTCAGACGAGCCGGTTGCTGGGTTACACTGCCTGCTCACTATGACGAGAAGGAGAAGTGGCCAACTGAACTGCTGCGTAGACCTTGCTGCATATCTGCATTTCTCTCGGTCTGGTCCTTGTCTGTCTTCCTCTGTTTCTTGGAATTCTGCTTCTCCGTCTCCTCTCGTGCCCACTGCTAGTGAGACTGCACCCATGCCTCGCGTGCGTCAAAGGATGCGTTGCCGCAGGGGGAGCACTAGAGGGCAACTCCTGCGCGCTCCCTCCAGCCCCTCAACCGAGTTGTATTCCGGCCAGTCCAGAGATTACTATGCAGGTCGCTATCCAAATACTAAGAGTGGGCGGGGTCGGGTTGTAGGATCTGGCCACCATATGGATTCCCCTGCTCCTCATTTCCTCACCATTAGTTCACCTTCTCCCACGACACGCACTTTCCAATTTTCCTTTAATTGCTCTCTCAACCGCCCACGAATTACAGCTTCAGTCACTGTGGTTTTCCGCGAGGAGGCCCAAAAGGAGGAAGAATGCACCCGTCCGGCGGGTCTGAGCTCGGAAAAAGCCAGCCAGCATTCGGGCCTTCAGGAGGGGAGCCGTGGCATGAATGTGGAGGTAGCACCTAGCGATCTTGGACCTTCCGAAGGATGGTGCCGAATCGTCGAGGAGCTGGAGGAGTAGTTTGGTTAATTTGTTTTTCTTGCTTCACAGCCCACTTAATTGGGCTGCTTTTAGATTATTTTACTGTGCTGGACCTTTGTAATATTTTTGAATTCTGTAAATTAAACGTTCAAGACTGGTTTCCCCGTATGAGGGCAGTCTTCTTAATTTTTTGATTTTTTTATGACAAATTTTCCATGAGTCTGGGCAATGATTTTGACTTCGGTGTAATTTTATTCCCACTGTTAATAGATTAACTTTACTTAGAAAAAAAAATGTTGCCCTGTTTCTATTTTAAACCTGTTTTTTGAAATACAGAGCCATGTTTATATGGTCTACGTATTATACTCTTTCTCTGTATATCTAGTACATGAACCTTTTTGCTATGAACAGGGTGGATGCTGTAGCGGGCTACTAATGGAAACAAGCGAGCCTGAACCTTACATCTCGGATGCAACAGATGGTTACCAATTTTGGAATCAAGCGAGCTTGATCTTACAAGCGAGCCTGGGTTTCTGCAGATGGTTATCACACTCCTCACATGATTAGCGTTTTTCTCTGTTCAAGGATTTTGGGTACTTTAATTTGTATTTGGAACAATGGACGTCGGTACTCTATCTGTTGCTTTATTATTCTACATACTGCTATTTCACTTTCTTATAGATGCCTCGGGCATATTTGGATGCTTTCTCAGATTGTCGATAATCTCCATGTGGACCGTTACTGGGTTTTATATCAAGTCCCTGTATGTGACATGGGGTATTTTTCTATCACTGTCTGGGGTGGGACTTCCACTTTTCGGGATGGATATTTGGGTTCCAATCTTCAGATGTGAAAATGTAATGACTTCATGGACTGTTTTACTTCATATAATATATTCAAAACAACATTTTTTCTCTCGTGAAAAAAAAATGATTAATGTTTATCACTCTGCCTTCAAAACTAGCGATGTTGGTTTATTGATATGGTCCGATGGTCTTTTTATATTTTGGACATATCACACTCCTCACATGATTAGCGTTTTTCTCTGTTCAAGGATTTTGGGTACTTTAATTTGTATTTGGAACAATGGACGTCGGTACTCTATCTGTTGCTTTACTATTCTACATACTGCCATTTCACTTTCTTATAGATGCCTCGGGCATATTTGGATGCTTTCTCAGATTGTCGATAATCTCCATGTGGACCGTTACTGGGTTTTATATCAAGTCCCCGTATGTGACATGGGGTATTTTTCTATCACTGTCTGGGGTGGGACTTCCACTTTTCTGGATGGATATTTGGGTTCCAATCTTCAGATGTGAAATGTAATGACTTCATGGACTGTTTTACTTCATATAATATATTCAAAACAACGTTTTTTCTCTTGTGAAAAAAAAATGATTAATGTTTATCACTCTGCCTTCAAAACTAGCGATGCTGGTCTATGTTGTTGGTTTATTGATATGGTCTGATGGTATTTTTATATTTTGGACATATCAAACTCCTCACATGATTAGCATTTTTCTCTGTTCAAGGATTTTGGGTACTTTAATTTGTATTTGGAACAATGGACGTCGGTACTCTATCTGTTGCTTTACTATTCTACATATTGCTATTTCACTTTCTTATAGATGCCTCTGGCATATTTGGATGCTTTCTCAGATTTGTAGATAATCTCCATGTGGACCGTTACTGGGTTTTATATCATGTCCCTGTATGTGACATGGGGTATTTTTCTATCATTGTCTGGGGTGGGACTTCCACTTTTCTCGATGGATATTTGGGTTCCAATCTTCAGATGTGAAAATGTAATGACTTCATGGACTGTTTTACTTCATATAATATATTCAAAACAACGTTTTTTCTCTTGTGAAAAAAAAAATGATTAATGTTTATCACTCTGCCTTGAAAACTAGCTATGCTGGTCTATGTTGCTGGTTTATTGATATGGTCTGGTGGTATTTTTATATTTTTGACATATCACACTCCTCACATGATTAGCATTTTTCTCTGTTCAAGGATTTTGGGTACTTTAATTTGTATTTGGAACAATGGACGTCGGTACTCTATCTGTTGCTTTACTATTCTACATATTGCTATTTCACTTTCTTATAGATGCCTCGGGCATATTTGGATGCCTTCTCAGATTGTCAATAATCTCCATGTGGACCGTTACTGGGTTTTATATCATGTCCCTGTATGTGACATGGGGTATTTTTCTATCATTGTCTGGGGTGGGAATTCCACTTTTCTGGATGGATGTTTGGATTCCAATCTTCAGATGTGAAAATGTAATGACTTCATGGAGTGTTTTACTTCATATCATATATTCAAAACAATGTTTTTCCTCTTTTA